>OZ030005.1:166937158-167229658 GCA_964023405.1 Apodemus agrarius | reverse complement strand
TAGTCAGGCCATTTAAAATATGTTCTTTTAAGTTTTTTTTAGGGTGGGCTGTAATATATAGTTTTAACCACAGTTTCCATGTCATACAACAGAGCTTCCAAATTTATTCCCATTCTCTATATGAAATTTTGTATTCTTCAGTCAACATTACTTTTTTTGTATATGCAGATGAATCTAATTTTGATGCAGGTACTTAGACTGATCTTAGTTGCTGTGATCAGCTGTCCTACACTTTAACAGTCCTTCAAGCATTCCTGCTCATTTGTCTGAGAAACTTAAGAACTCCAGGATTTCTTCTGTTGTTTACTGTTTTGAGACAGGGTTACTCTGTGAAGCCCTGGCTGTCCTTGAACTTGCTCTGTAGACCAGGTTGACACCAAACTCAGAGATCTGCCTGCCTCTGCCTCCTCAGTACTGGGATTGACAGTATGTGCCTCTATGGCCAACTCTGTTTGTTGTTCTAGTATTCCCTAATTTCTTAAAAGATTTATGAACGTTTTGCATTATTTTTTTAAATAGTTTCCTTTGTTTGGAATGTGTCCTCTGTGAAGAGCCTTCAGAGCACTGGGCTCCTGAGACTATGCCTTCTTTATTTACATTTCACTCTGGTTTTTGTTTTGTTTTGTTTTTTTGTTTTTGTTTTTGTTTGGTTTTTCAAGACAGGGTTTCTTTGTATAGTCCTGGCTGTCCTGGAACTCACTCTGTAGACCAGGCTGGCCTCGAACTCAGAAATCCATCTGCCTCTGCCTCCCAAGTGCTGGGATTACAGGCATGCACCACCATGTCCAGCTATTTACATTTCAAATGATTTCCCCTTTCCTGGATCCCCCCTCCTTGAAAGTCCCATAAGCCCTCTTCCCTCCCCCTGTTCCCCAACCACCCCCTTCCCATTTCCCTGTCCTGGTATTCCCCTACACTGCTGCACTGAGCCTTTCCTCGACCAGGGGCCTCTCTTTCCTTCTTCTTGGGCATCATTTGACATGTGAATTGTTTCTTGGGTATTCCGAGCTTCTGGGCTAATATCTGCTTATCAGTGAGTCCATACCATGTGTGTTCTTTTGTGATTAGGTTACCTCACTTAGGATGATGTTCTACAGTTCCACCCACTTGCCTAAGAATTTCATGAATTCATTGTTTTTAATAGCTGAGTAGTATTCCATAGTGTAAATGTACCACATTTTCTGAATCCATTCCTCCGTTGAGGGATATATGGGTTCTTTCCAGCTTCTGGCTATTATAAATATGCCTAACACTCCACTCTGCTGTTCCTGCTACTGGAGTGGCTAATGAGCCAGGACGAAATTTAATTAAAAGCAAGCCCCACAAATAGCTGTGTTTCAGGCTTGACGGGGTAGCTTATTCTCAAGCCTTTCATCAGGATTACGCTGTGAATACCCCAAAATGTCTGCTCAGTCACCAGCACAGAGTTGATTCCTGTGCACGATTTTCACACAGTCAGTATTGTCTGAGCTGACTAGTGTTGGTGGAGGGTGTAAAGTCATGCTTGGGCACACACAAATGCCCACTGACAGTTCATCGGGAAGGGTGGACTCTCATGCTTCGCTTGTGTGTAATTCGCACACACAGCATGCGTGTATCCCCCGACCCTCTGATTCAGCTGGACTGAAGTTGAGCTCAGGAAAATGCTCGTTGGAGGCGCATCACTTTGAGAAGTGATCTATAGTCTTTAAAGACCTTTTTGGCCATGCCAGGAAACCCCTTCCCTTAGTAAATCTTGTTGCCTTGTTGCTAACGGAGAAGCTGGACAAGGGATGGTCACAGATGCACAGCTGAGACAGGCAATCCTGGATCTTTCCATCCATTGATTGATGACTTGTGACTGTGGATGTAAAGTAATGGGCATGTTTATGAATAATGTATATGATATTTTAGGGATTATTTAATGTATTTTTTTATTCTCTTTAAATCAAGATGCCATATGGCTCCCTATCCTTTTAATCAATGAATTTCAGTGCTTCAGGGGCAGGAACAGTCACTGGCTAGAACACCAAAGTCATCGCTCAGCTTTGACTGTCAAATGAAGCTTTTTAATGTAGCGTGTTCCCAGGGGGAAAGAGCTGTTGAAAGTCAGGCGACATCAAGAGAGAAAAAGAATTTTCTAAATTTCCAAAGCTCACTTTATATATCATTTATTTCTAATCTTATTGGGTACTTATTAGGAAACGGAGCCCATAAAAGCTCGGCTCTTCGTGTTTTCTTGAGGTTTTCTCTGCAGCCAAGGACACGATGCATCTGTGCCGACTTTCCTTCTCTGGATGTCAAGTTCTCTGAGTGTGAGAGCAAGGAAGCCGACTGCGGCCCCCGGCCCCTCGGTGTCTGCAGCTATTTTCTGCCTTCTAGATCTCACTGCTTTGAATGAAATATTCCGAGACCCCTTGTATTTTATTCACCCTTTTAGGATATTGAATATTCTTTTTGAATTTAAATTTCATTTCTATCAAAGCAGTATTCTCTTGTAGTTAAATTGCTCTCTGATGCTTAAAACAACAAGAGAAAAAAAATGAAACAAAACAAAACAACCCCAAAATACCAACCACATAGTCCCTCCCCCCCACTCCCCCGTGCCTTCCCTCTTTCACGTTCCCATTCCCTGGAGGGGACTGCTTTAATCTCTTTTTGCCTAATATTTTGATGCTTCCCTCCATATTCTAAAACTGCATGTGGCTATGGCCCTTAAAGTTCAAATGTTATTCTTTAACATGCCACTTTAAAAATGACTTTGGAAATCATTATCCAACCTATATGGTAGGTTGGAATAACTATATCCAACCTACCATATTTATTATTAACAAGGGGGCAGGGGAAATTTTAAAATTAGTGGACCCTATTTTCCCCCTCTCTTGGCTAAAATCCCAGTCGTGGGATAGTGACTATTTGATACAATATGGTGTACTAGATAATATGGAGTACATATTATTCCAGTGAAAATACTCTTGTGTTTCTATTCTAATTGGAGAGCCGGGTGATGAATAAATGAGACTGTGCATTCAAAAGGGTAAGAAAATGTTACAGAGAAAGGAGAGAAAGAGCACGGAGGTAAACAGGCTAGGAAGGAAGAGCTTCAGGTGGCGTGTGATTGTAACAAACATCATTATAGAGACACCCCAATACCGAAGAAAGAACTGGACAAATGACAAAAGTCATAGGAACCCCACAAGAAAAGCAGAGTTACAGAGGGGCAGTGTGATGGTTCGTATATGATTGGCCCAGGGAGGGACCCCTATTAGAAGGTGTGGCCTTGTTGGAGTAGGTGTGTCACTGTGGGTGTGGGCTTAAGATCCTCACCCTAGTTGCCTGGAAGTCAGTCTTCTACTAGCAGTCTTCAGATGAAGATGTAGAACTCTCAGCTCCTCCTGCACCATGTCTGCCTGGATGCTGCCATGTTTCTGCCTTGATGACAATGGACTGAACCACTGAGCCTGTAAGCCAGCCCCAATTAAATGTTGTCTTTTATAGAACTTGCATTGGTCATGGTGTCGGTTCACAGCAGTAAAACCCTAACTAACTAAGACAGACAGTAACAGGAAATAAGACCAGAGAGCTTGGAGAAGGACAGGGCTCCAGGTGGGGGAGGGGTGAGCATCCGATGTCAATGGACCTCACATACACTGGCTTTTACTGTGAGATGGAAGCTTGAATACAGGAGTATCTAATTTGACGCTGGTTTAAAGACTGTCTTACCAAGAATAGAACCGAAGGGAGGCAAAGCTGAAGGCTGGAGCTTGGTGCCTAGTGTCAAACCCACGTAAGGCACCAGTGGGATTCGGGCCACTGTGCAGAGGCAAAGGCAGTGAGAATGTGCACTCTGGATAAGCCATGAAAGCAGAGTTAACAAGATACGCTGATGGGCAGGCCCGGCCAATCAGAGAAGAAAAGAACACAGAAGAACTATTTGTCTTAGGAAGGACAGAAATGCTACTTCTCACAGTAGGAAAGACTGGGAAAGACCCTGTTGGGAATGGAGAATTCAGTTTTGGGAACATCAGGTTTGAGATGCCTATAAGTTGTACAAATCAAACTGTAGACAAGACAGATGTCCTCAACTAGAATTCACAGGCATTAAGACTTAAAGAACTTGAGTCATTAACATAATGGCATTTTAATCCAGGAGACTAGATAACAACCCTAGTGTACTAAATTAGTATGGGAGATGAGACGCTGAGAGGCCTAAGGACAGAGCTTGACACACTTACAGGTCAGAGAGTCGAAGAAGCATAGATAAAGAAAGCAGAGGAAAACCGGGATCCCCAGGGACCCAAGTATATTGACTAGAAGATGCATTCACAGGCTGCTGGCACCTAACAGCATGGGGAATGAGAACTGACAAGACATTTAGCCAGACAGTGGTCACTGGTGGCCTTGGAGAGACCAGTTTCGGTGAAAGGGTGACATGTGTGGGAGAGAGGCATGGTGCTCTGCGGGGAGGTGACATGGGGAGTGGAACCAAAGCTTGTTAGGAGATTTACTTGAAAGACGACGCAAAATGTGCGGTGCTATACGAAGGAGAACGGAAAAAGATGTAGGCCCAAGGTAGGAAATGCATTTCAGGGTGCTAAATTTCAAAGGCGCCAAGCGCTGGAGAGAGCGAGGACTCAGTACACTGCTGTACCGAGGTGCACATGTGGTCCTCAGAGAATGAAGCGCCCGTTCACAGCCATGAGAAGCAAAGTAGCATGCATAGACTTGGATGCCAACATCCAAGCTGGGTTGGAGCACTACAGAAAGCCTGTGGATGCTTACTGTCCGTTGATGCACGCTTAATACGTTGGATTGTCTTAGATCTGATATTTTAGACAAGCTGGATGAAATTAAGAATAAATGGGGGAATTGCTATTGGTTTGAGACAAAGATAGATGTGAAATCAGTCATGGTGGTCAGCAGGACCTATGTAAACTTGAAGACCTGCTTAGAGTCGCTGAGCTTGAGGGTAATATCAGAATGGTCCTGTGGTCTGTGTTTGACATTCAGCCTCATTGTTATGTGAATGTGTCAACCAGGATGAAGAGAGTTGGACCGAATGAAACTCAAGTAGGACCACATGAGGATGAACTTATTATCTAAGAGTACCGGACTTGATCTGGGGCCTCCCTGGGTGCAGGCTGGGAAAACTCTTAGGAGGCTGTGTTACCCAGGTGATGTTGGAATGGCTAAAAGGGAGGAAGGTGGTTAGACAGAGCAGTCTTCTCTCAGAGTGCCTTCACTGCACGGGGCAATGTGGGGCAGAGAATGCAACTAGAACCTGTCCCCCCAAAGGAACACAGGATAGTAAAAGGACAAGTAGAAGAGGCTCAGCCAGAGGTTACCCCTGGATAGCCAGCTCCAGCTGAGGGGGACTAGCATGGACTCCAGAACACCAGAGCTCTGGTTCCTATGTCACCAGGTTCAGGTGTCTAAGGGAGAAGATTAGCCCAACTCCCCCAAAGGGACCAACAGCAGGGCTCTGGAGATCAGCTCACAGACCACTCTTCTTACTCCTGCTGTCCTGCCTCATAAACACTAGACCCAGGGGACAACTTGGCAAGGAAAAGAAAGAGGATATATCTTGAAAGATGGAGATTTATCCTAAAGACACTGGAGTAAAAAAAAAATGCTGTAGGCTCGAATTAGACCAGCTATCCTTTAACTGGTAAGCAGACGCCTCCCCCCTAGCCACCCCCCTCCCTCACTTCTACTTAACTCAGAAGTCAGCTGAGGGACAGCCAGATGGCCCGGTGGGTAAAGGTGATTGACCTGAAACCTGCAGGCCTGGGTTCAGCCCCTGGATCCTACATGGGGATAATTAAGAACCAACTTCTGAAAGCTTGCCTAAAGCTTTCACAAGTCTGATGTTGCACACACAAACACACACACACACACACACACACACACACATTCACACACGTTTATTTACTCATACAACATATACACATATGCAATACAAACATGCACACATCCATATATACGTATACACTCACATACATGCATACACACACAAACACACCCACATATACACACATTCATTCACACGCATGTTCACATACTCATACAACATACACACATGCACACATGCATGTATACACGCATACACTCACATGCATGCACACACACAAACACACCCACATATATACACATACATTCACACAAACACACCCACATATGCATACATACATTCACACACACATGTGCACATACTCATACAAACACACCCACATATGCACACATACATTCACACACACGTGCACATACTCATACATACAACACACACATGCACATACACACATGCACACATGCATGTATACATGTATACACTCACAAACATGCATGCACACACACAAAATCCATGCAAAAAGTCGGATGATATCAGACATGGGAAGAAAAGAGTCTTTTTTTTCTTAATTGATTTGTAATTTATAACCTTCTACCTGAGAACAGACATTTTGGATTTCCAGTGGCTTTGAAGGTCCCATGACTTCTGTTCCCCAGTGGTATCTACAAGCGAGCCTGCATAAGGAAAAGGGAATAGGTTCAGACATTTTAGGGAAATGCCAACCTTTCGCTCTAAACCATGAGGATCTTGTGAGTCACCAATGAGCGAGAAGCAGGGGCACCTGGGACAGCTGGTGTTGGGTGACAGCTGGCCTTAGGTGTCAGCTTTGAATCTTTGTGGGTTGACCGTCACCAACATAGAACTGTCTGCTCTCAAGCCCACTGTAGAAAATGGGTACCAGGACAAGCTCCCCTTTGTGTCTGATGTCCTTGTTTGTTGGGTGTTCGGTTTGGTTAGTGTTTTTAGACAAGGTCTCGCCATGTGACTGGCCTGGGACTCTCACTATGTTGATGAGGCTGGCCTCAGGCTTATAAAGATCTGCCTGCCTCTGCCTTCCCAGTGCTGAGACTGAGGTGTGACCACCACCTGGCATTTGTTTATTCATGATTTGTGTGTGTGTGTGTGTGTGTGTGTGTGTGTGTGTGTGATTGAGACAGGGTTCCTCTGTGTAGCTCTGGCTGTCCTGGAACTCACTCTGTACATCAGGCTGTCTTCGAACTCAGAGATCCTCCTGCCTCTCTCCCTCCCAAGTGCTGGACTTAAAGGCATGTGGCACCACCGTCTGACTGGCACTTGTTGTTTTTAAAAGAAACTTTCTATGGCTCTTGAGGAATTTATGAGTTGGGGACCTTTCCAGTTTTATACTTTGATTAGGTGCATTAGGGACACTCTACCCATCAGCTCTAGGCCAACAACCAGATGTCACCAAAGCCTGAATTCGCAGCATGCTATGAATTAATAGTACTATAGATGCTGGAGGATTTTCACCTGTATTCAAAATAGGTCAAAGGTCAGCACAGCTCAGGAGACTCCTGTCTATTCAAGCAGGGGAAGAGGAGACGGCAAAGCACACTGGAATGGGAAGAGAAGAACAGTAAAGACCCTGTCCCCTCGAATGAAGATGGCAGCATTTGATGACATGGACAGTCAGAAGCATGTTAAGCCCCATTTCCATTTTACCAGGAGCCCAGCATGGCAGGTGGTGTCCCCTTACACTGGACTTAGGTGGCACCCGCCTTAGGCAGTTGTATTATTACTCCAGGCACCTTAGTGCGTTTGAGCAGCTATGGGAGTAACCCTTGGTGGACTAGCTTCTGAACAGTCTATGCCTCAAGGATGGAAGTCCAAGGTGCAGGTCCTAGCAGACTGGACGTCAGGTACAGACTTTCTGGTACACAGGAAGTGCCAGCCTGCTCTGTTCTCACCTGGCGGAGGTGGTATAGGGCCTGCTTTTGATAGGGGCACACATCTCTCACCAGGAAACCAGGAGCCTGGAAAAGGGGAACCGGGAAAGGGGAACCAGGAAAGGGGAAAGCATTTGGAATGTAAACAAAGAATATAGAAAATAAAAAAATAAAAAAAAATGGAAAAGATGATTTAGATGAGCAGGTTTAAAATATGACTATGTATCAGAATACTCTATGAGGCTCAGGCATTCCAATTCACTACGCCTGAGATATGGAGTGGACTCCTATGTAGCTTATCAAGTTCCATTGATGATACGGATGTACAAATTGATGGATCTCAGCCTTGAATGCATATGAAAATCCTGATAACTACAAAATAGCCTATGAAATGCCAGGACCACAGCTTGGATCAACTGAATCAGAAATTCTGGACGGGCAGATCCTGGTCTGGAAAGAGCTCAACCTGGGACATGTGCTTCTCAAAGGCTGGGCACCCTGGTCGGTACTATCATCTAAAGGGCTTCTCAAAACGCCCAGTACCCAGCCTCCATCCACAATATTCTGAATGGAGATCTCTCTGCTTCATGAAGGCCCAGGGACGTGCACCCTAGAAAAGCCCACCAGTGATCAATCAGGTGCAGCCAGTGCTGAGAACTGCAGTTCTAGATTCATAATTCCCAACTTCCGGTTGCTCACTGGGGTCATGCGGGATCATCTGTAAAGTGCTGACCGTCCGGCCCCTGACTAAACAGCGGGGAATGTTCTGTGGCCTGCTGGTCATTTCTTAAGGACCTCCAATAACCCGGAAGTGGTGGAAAATGCTGTTGCCCAGGCCTGCGGGCATCAGCATTGTGTTCTAGAAACTTGCTGGGAATCTGGAAATGCAGATTCCTAGGCTCCACCCCGGGGAGCTGAGTCCCCGGAGGCCAGAAGCCAGCGATCTACATCTTAACAAGCCCTTCAGGGCATTCTGATCCTCACTGAGTTGAGAACCAGGGAATTCAGCCTTGCTCGTTAGCACTAATCAATTAGAAAGGATTAATGGATCCCATTAGCTTGTTGACACTTTGAGTCAAGGGGTTAGCCCAGGCAATTTCAGTGGAGCCACTGGGGAAAGCGTGGTAACACACAAGAGAGGCGCTAAGTACAAGGCCGGTCTCAGGTTGTGGGGCGTCCATGAATGAGGAAATGAAGAGCTCTGAGGCCCACCGCACATGCACAGCCTCCTCCTGCGCCGAAAGCTGTGTTCTACCCCCAAAGAGCCCCACACTCATCAATTAGGAAAACAACCCAAGTGCTCTTGACAGCGCTTCCCTTACTTTGTGGAAAACACAATACTAGTGACTATGTGTGATGTCCTGTTAAAGTTCGTCTTCCTGCACCGGACACCAGTAGATTCTGCGTCTTTGAGTATGGGGTGGGCGGAGGTGGAATAGCATTTTAAATGAGTACTCATGCTACTGAGAGTCAAGCGGTGGGCAAAGCAATCAGAAAAGAGACGAAACAAAACAAAACAAAAACCCCACGGCTTTATGGGCTTGATGCCTCAAGGGTTGTGGGGAAAGCTTGGAAGACCTTCAGATTTCAGCCCGCTTTAGCTGGAGAGGTTGAAGGCCCTCCATCAGTATGTGGGTATAAAGCTCGGGTCACGCGCACAGTCACCCGACTGCGGCTCAGCCTTTCTATCGGGTTCTGAAGCCTGGATTTGATGTCAGGGAAAAGCATTTTTTTTATCTTGGGCTTTTCTTGTTCCCTTGTCGCAATGTTGTCTGGCTTTAAGACTCCACTATGGCACCTTTTGTCCTCTCTTGGGAAACTATGCTGTACGAATAGGCCCATTTACTTCACCTGCGTGGCAAATTACAAGGCTACTAGAGACATCAGGGTCCTTTCCTGACCGAAGTCTGAAACGTTACACATATTTGGCCTCTAGGGGGCGCTAGCCTTCAGGAAAACAAGGCTGTTTATGTAACAGATTGGCAGTTTAAGCGGCTGTATAAATGTCATTCTTTAAAAATAAAGAAGAAATCTCAGCTAACTCAAACAGGAGCAAATTAAAAAGTAGAGCGAAACATCTATTTCACGAGCACAATTCACCCGCTGTCTCTGGTACTTCAAATTGATACCTTTTCTCCAAATGATAACTGGCACCCTCCCACCGGCTTTAGCTACGCTGTGACAAAACAACCGATCAATCCACTCACTTCAGTGAAGAAGAAAAATCCAGTCAGTTAGAAGGGGCTTCGTGTGACTCATACACCTGGAGACAGAATGAGCGATCTAAGCTATCAACCGCAAAAGCCAAGCAGCTAAGCCATGACTGACGGGTTGAGTTTATCCCCAAAACATATTTAGGAAGTTTTGTATTGAGACCCTCCACTGTTTTAAACTGGAATTTCTGTGTGAACTCACCAGGAGAGTCCTTGAAATACCAATTTTCAACAGTCTTACGGGGATATCTATAACACATAGAACCTTCTTGTCCTGAGGGCTTTGTGGCCAGTTTGAGATCTCAGTTTTAGCATCAAGATGGGATCACACAGGGTGCTTTGGAAAATCCCCAGGCTCAGGCACAACCCAGGCCAATTAAGTAAGGATCTCCAGAGGTGGACACCTGGATACTGGGTAGAAAAATAAGGTGCTTTGTTTCATTTTAAAACAAGGCCTCTCTGTGTAGACCTTGCTATCCTGGAACTCACTGTGTAGACCAGGCTGGGATTCAACTCACAGAGATCAACCTGCCTCTGCCTCCCACATTCTGGGATCAAAGCTGTACAGCATGAATCTGTATGGCTCCTGGCTTAAAGTATGGTTTTATACAATGGGTGGCTCTTTTTCTCTCTACTCGAAATTCTCCCTGCCCCCTGCCCCGAGGCCCGGGCCTTGTTCTCTGAGACTGAGTGCAGAAAATAAAATCCAGTTCTCACACACCTTCCCTCAGTTCTTCCTCCCCGATGTCTGCTCCAGCCATCACGCTGACTAACTCCTAACGGGCCAACCCCCAGGATCTTACTCAGTTCATTTATGGACTTTGCCTGAAACACAACAACGGCCACATTGGGACCACAAGTGTGGAGCTTTCCTTCATAGCCATGAACAAATCAGCATGGAAGGTACCTCACAAACTGCACAATTCCTGGTTCGGAAGATTAATCCCACGGTAGCGTACTTGTCTAGGGTCTTAATTACTCTATTACTGTTACTGTGGTGAAACAAGTGACGGAAGGAATTTAGAAAAGGAAAGCATTTGCTTTAGGGGCTCTTGGTTCCAGAGGGTTAGAGCCCATGACCATCATGGGGGAGAGCGTGGCATCTGCGAGGCAGGCATGGTGCTGGAGGGGTAGCTGAGAGATGACTTCCTACCCACAGGCACCAAGCAGAGAGAAAGCTAACTGTAAGTGGTGTGTGCCCATCTCCAGTGATGGCACTCCGTCTCCTCTTCCAAGATCTCACCGTCTAATCCTTTACAAACACTTTCACTGGCTAGGGACCAAACCTTCAACTACATGAGCCTGTAGGGAACCATTCTCATTGACACCACCACACCCCTAATGTTTAAACCCTGGCTTCTGTCCTCAGCACTACAAGGAAAGCAAACAGGCCCACGGAGAAAGCTCTGGAAAGCTGCGTGGTATTGAGCCAAGTTTAGGGATACAGATGAGTCATTTACCTCCTACAGGAATCAGTAAAGGCCTTCTGGCAAGATATGGCTTACCCAGGGTCAGTCAGTAAGGAGAGCAGAAGAGATAGTTTAGAATCAGTGTTATAACCCATGAGAAGAGGTAGAGGTGAGGATAACCATTTTTGGTAGTTGTTTCAAAAAATAATGAGAGAGAGAGAGAGAGAGAGAGAGAGAGAGAGAGAGACTCAAGTGTCAACTTGACAAAGACCCCCTCCCCTCCCCCAAACTCTTCCTTCCTTATTTCTGCCAGGTATGTTGCCACAGCAACAACAAAAGTGACTAATGCAATGTCCCTTGCTCTCTTACTAACTGGATATTGGGGAAATAGCGAAGTTGCGCCTGGGCTCCAGCGCCCAATAAAACCCTCATTCAACTGGATTTGTGGTTTGGGGCAAGTCTTTTCATCTCCAAGCTTGGGTTTCCTTATCTTTCAAGTGAAGTGATGATGCCTGTCTCATGATGGTGATGAAGACTCAGTTGTAGAGCTCATAAAAGATGAGAGATATAGAAGATACTGTGTAAATACTCAACACCAGTCCATACAGCTTTGTTACTGTTTAAGAAGTCAGCATTGTCTGACTTTGTGACATTATGGAAGAGAATCAAAATGATGGGCCAAGAGAGGTCCGCCATGTTCCTTTAGCTTAGTCTAAACAAAACTGACTCAGCTTATCAGAGAAATACCTGGAGGGGTTTTTCATTAAGTTTTTTTCCCCCTGATTATAATGAAAATATATGTATCATTCTAGAGACTGTGTAACGGTGGTGGAGACAGATTCTGCACTCACATGAGATGAGATGCTCTTTGGAGGTCCAAATTATCCTTGTCAGGTATGAATAAGAGTCCCTGGGGAAGATGGAGCCTCAGAGACACACGGTGACTTACTCATGATCCCACAGTCCCGTGTCTCCCCACCTGGGTGTGCCAAGCCTCCTCTCTCTGCTCTTTCTTCCCCACTGCGTGTCACTAAGTAAATGTCTCCAAGGTAGCACAATTTATCATCCGCTGTCATAGATGTATTTTAAGTGCTCAAATTTATTGGAGCTGACCACACACATTATGGCTGCAGTGAGGGAAAAGATTACTATGTCCTCTTAAATCTGATTCCCATAGGTAAGGGGCTAAAGGGGTTTCCTGAAAGAGTTTGATCCCCCAAGACGGGTGAACCAACTCCAAACATTTAGGTTAAGCTAAACCCTATGCCAGTGGTTTTCAGTTTTCCTAATGCTGCGATCCTTTAATACAGTTCCCCAAGTTGTGGTCACTCCACCTCCAACCATAAATGTATTTTGTTGCTACTTCATAACTGCAATTGTGGTAGTTATGAGTCATAATGCAAATATCTGACATGTAGGGTATCTGATATGTGACCCCTCTATAAGAGTCATTTGATCCCCAAAAGGGTTATGACCCACAGCTTGAGATCCACTTTCCTGAGTGATACCAAAAGTAGCCCCTTTGGATGTTGAGCCCCAGAGGGCATTGCTGGTGAGATGCCAGATTGGGCAGGTGGTCAAGAATGGATGTCAGAGTCATACACCCTGCCTCATTTTACCTCCCCCCCCCAAGGCTTTGCCTACACAGAACATGGGGCAACATTAGACCAGAGTTGAGCAGAAATCCTTGGTTGATCAGAATTACCAGATGCTTTGATTTGTTGGCTCTGTCAGTTCTAAATAACCAAGGATTTGCTTGAGTCGAACTGTTTGGTTTTACTGTATACAATTTGTTGACCAGAGTCCCAGGGAGATTGCCCCAGGGCTCCGTTTTCCCTTGGGCTGTAGACTTTGACCCTCACTAGCAGTATTTCTTATGCTTCAAATTTCTTTCACTGAGAAACTTGCAGTGACATTAAGAGGTAAGAGAGGGTGGAAAGGGATCCTCTTCTGAGAACTGTTCTCACTTTAATGATATTGAATGAAATGGGAGTGCCCACCCTCCCACCCCACCCCCAGCCCCCACCCCCTCCCGCCAAGGCCAGACACGCTATCAAAAGTGTGAATCAGGAAAGAGCCACGGTCACACCCTGCCTCCCACAGGAGTCTTCTGTAGTATCTTGGTATGGAAGAATGAAGCTGCCTCTTCTTAAGGTGCTGCCCTGGATGGACAGAGCGAGAGAGGCAAAGGGGCTGGTGGGTAGAACAGCATGGAAACAGGCAGTTAGAGAGGCCTCTTGCTCCCTGGGCTGGAGCTCCTGGCTGCTTGGCATTCACCTAGGTAACCTGTTGCCAGGCAGACAATGACTTCCCCATGACAACATCAGAGCGAGGTCCCTGGCATTGCAAACGGGGCCAGCAAAGTCCACTCTGGAGTGGGCCTGGTGCTTAATGAGCACACATCAGCACTTCAACCATTTCCAGAAGGCTGGGGGGGGGGTGCAGAGCAGACTCAGCTGCTGCGTCCCACCCTCTCCGGCACCTAGCTCCCTGACAACACCACCTTGTCTGCCCACCCACATATCAGGCTTCGCTGTTGCCTCTCTGCTTTCTTTCTCATTTATGAGAAATATGTCCACATGGCTTCTCGAGAAGCAGATTTGGAAGCTACCCAGGGTTTAAATTACCCAGGTGATCTTTCGCTCTCTCTTTGACTCAGTTTCTTCTCCTGTAGGAGAGTCATTTGTCATTTCTCAGAGTTCAGCACCCTGGCCTGGATCACACTGCCCGGTCACATGGCTCTGAGAGTCTCTTATTCAGATTCAGCCCCTTCTTGAAATTCCCAGACAAGCATCTTGTCAGCCTTGTGAAAGACTCATGTTTATCTCTCAGTATTTAAGAACCTCCACCCATCCCTCTCCCTGTAGAAACTTTTGCCTTAGGCCTGGTTGCAGCGTCCCAGGTGGGATTTAAGGAACCCAAGAGATTCTCAATGCAAAATGTTTTTCCCTGGTGGGGCCTGAAATGCCGCTTTTCTACAAAGCAGTGTCCAAAAGCATTACAACACTATAGTTTATTCTGGAAGGATTTTATCACTCAGATGTGACACTCAGGATGGGATGGGAATGTCCCCTCTTCTCATCATTACACATGTGACACTATCCTTTCTCAAGGTTCTCAGGAGCTGTAACAGCATAACCTAAAGAAATAGTCTCTGGGCCAGCATGTCTGGGATACACTGGATTAAGTCATGCTGGACAGACCTCTCCTCTGAATCACTGTTCCGTAGATGAATTTGGGGACCAGTCCTCAGCAACATGGAAAAGCCACTGGGCAAGATCTGCCTTTATCATTTGTAACTGCTCAGGAGCCTAGACATTACACTCTATCTTTCAAAACAAAACATTGGATGATGGTTCTTACTCAAATCATTTTGTGCGTGTGAAGGTGAAGGAGGGTGTACGCGTGTCCATGGATATGCATATACGTGTGTGAGTGTGCACGTGGGGGCTGAGGGGCAACCTCTGCGGTTACTCTTCAGGAGTTCTCAGCGTTGTGATTTGAGGCAGGGTCTCCCACTGGGTTCCGAGATTCACTGATTTGACTGGGCTGACTGGAACCCGCCGGTCTCTGCCTCAGGGATCTGCCAGTGAGCAGGGATCTGCCAGTGAGCAGGGATCTGCCAGTGAGCAGGGATCTGCCAGTGAGCAGGGATCTGCCAGTGAGTGCTTTGCAGATCCACCGATCTCGCTTCCCTGGTGCGGGATTATGAAGATTTGTCACTAGGCTTGGTTTTTTTTCACATGAGTGCTGAGGATCAACCTCAAGTCCTCATGCTTGCCCAGCAGGCACTTCAAAAGCTGAGCCTCTCCCCAGCCCCGTTTGTTTCTTGTTTTGTAACAGGGTTTCATGTAGCCCAGGCTGGCTTTGAACTGGCTGGCTATGAAGCTGAGACTGGCCTTGAACCCCTGAACCTCCTGCCTCAACCAAGTGCTTTGTAGGCTTCACTACTATCCATGCCTTAAGATAAAACGTTTTGGTGTAGTTAAAGTTGTGAAATTATAATAATGATATATCTCACATGAGATTATTCTAAAGATCAGAGGAGATAGCCAAAATAATGAAATGGACACAGATGCCATGAGGCTGTTTCCTTTTAATTGAAACATTCCCCAGCTCAAGGGAAGATCAAAGGGCTCGTGAAGCAAAAGAAACACCTAAGGCTCAGGAAGTAAATAAAACCTACAAAGATCAGGAAGACCATGAAAGTTACAAGCTAGAACTTGTAACTTGACCCCTACCCTTGTCTGATTAGCAGTAACAATTGCCCAGGGGCAAGACTCTGCAGTTAGCTAGGCTCTATAAACTCTATAAATAGGTTTCTCTGTGATACAGCTTCTTAGAGAATTATCCAGGAAAGCAACCTCTCACTCACATGCAAATAACCAATCCCAGTAAAATCATTGGATAACTACTTTAGACTTGGGTGGAATACTTTCTTTGGTCTATTGTTGGTGCCATATTTTAGAGTAAGATGATCGATTTTTTTGTTGCCCCAGGAAACGTCATACAACTGAGGACACACACACAACTGTAAACATTCGCAACAAAACAAAATAACTGGCATGATCCAGGAGCCTTCTGTTATCCCCAACAATAATAAAAGAGATGTCCATCCCACAGATACTGATACTGCTGCATGCAAAGTTCAGAATACAGTGCCTAGCATACCCTTCAATACATTTCCTGAAAAGATTGTATCCAGCTCTCAGGCAAACAGATAATAGTTTTTATTATATATTATTAATATATTATATAATTATATATTATATAATTATATATTATATTTATTATACTATCTTATATATATTATTATTCCCTGTCTTTAGCTAGGTAGCCTTGTACTCAACTAAACCGTTGGAGGGATTCTTCCACAGTGAAGTTGAAATTAATACCATGCTGAGAGTCAGAGCACAATCTTTTTTTGCCTCAAAACATTAGGTTTGAGGGACAAAAGGTCTCAATGGTGACAGAGGACCTCTAACAAGGCATGTCTGTTCTATGGTATTGATTTGGGATATTTCTTCCCTTGTGTTCTGTTTTAAGATCTTTAGACAAAGGTGGGATTGTCAGAGTTTCTACTTGACTAGTTAGGGACAAGGTAGGACTTCCAAGAGCATGCGAAATCCTTGGAGTAAATCAGCCTCTTGAACTGTAAGAGTGTAGCCTGTTGTCTGAAGCCGGCAGTCTATCATACTTTGTTGCGGAACCCTTAGAGAAGCATTATAAACAGCCAGGATAACATGGTGCCTTTTCTTTCAGTGCCACTTTGGTAGCTTCCAAACAGAAGGCTCTACACATCTAGCAATGGGAGAGACAGCAATGTGGCCTTTCACAGTATGAACCATGAATCTTTCAGGGATTATTTACAGGAATATGGGAGAGGGAAAGGAGCAGAAATGACTCAAAAGACAGCTACATCTCCAAAGCCCACTTCAGCATGGATGACACCTCCCCAACCTGTGAACCTGGAGCCCAGGCACAGCCTGCAGGCAGCTCCTCGTGACTCTGGTCAGTTTCAGGAAGTTCCTGGAGCTATTTCTATTGTTATTGTTTAGTTCCCTGCTTAAAAGTTCTCAATGGTAGCCGGGCGTGGTGGCGCACGCCTGTAATCCCAGCACTTGGGAGGCAGAGGCAGGCGGATTTCTGAGTTCAAGGCCAGCCTGGTCTACAGAGTGAGTTCCAGGACAGCCAGGGCTACACAGAGAAACCCTGTCTCGAAAAAGCCAAAAAAAAAAAAAAAAAAAAAAAAAAAAAAAAAAAAAGGTCTCAATGGTGACAGAGGACCTCTAACAAGGCATGCCTGTTCTATGGTATTGATTTGGGATATTTCTTCCCTTGAGTACCCGGGCCCATTTCCTCCGATGACAAAGTGGGTATGCCTCCTGGATTTGTGTGGTGACAGTGAGGAGGCCTTTTACTGCGTGTGTCTAAAAGACTGTCCAGTGCCACAATCAAGAAGCCTGGGGCTGCCCGTGAGCCCCGCCCCCTCTCACACTCTGCTTTCTGCTCACCTTGCCTTCTTCTGCCTGAAGTCATGTTTCACATGCCTGGCGTCACCATCTCTTCTAGCACTTCCCCAGGCCCCTTCCCACTGTCACCTAGGCCTGGTCTTGCTGCAGTCGCCTCCTAACTGCGGTCTTGTACCTCACCCCTCTTGTACTCCCTTTCCAAAACCCAAACCTCATGGCAAAATCCCAGCCTCCATCTTCCAGCATCCGTCTTCCCTCCCACATAGGAACTCCCTCCGATCCATCCCTCCTTGCTTACAGGGGAAAGCCACAGGTTCGAACATGGCCATGGGCCCTAGCATCTGCCCCTGGCCTTCTCAGCACCATCTGATTCCCTGTCATCAGTCTCTCAGCTCTGGCTTCTCAAAACCTGTTGCTCCTTCTGTCTTGGAACTCTCGCCTCCGCCCTTATCCCTTCCCCGGTTCTCACCCATCCTCATGCCTAGCTCACACCTGATATGATGTCCTCGTCTGGCCACTGGCTCACTGACCCTCAATTTGACTGTTTAATGTCTCCTCCCATGTGTTTCTAAGCTTTGTGATTACCCAATACAGCAGATCCAGTGTTGTTACACAGAACTCAATAGACACCTGTTATTCCTCTTTGGTGAGGAGAAAGGAAAACCTGCCTTCCGGGAGAGGACCGGCAGGCCCACAGACAGATGCCCAGCCCTCCCTACAGAGTGGGCCCGAGACCCTCCTCCTCATAGGTCCCTCCTCTGAGGTCCCCTCCCAAGTCTTTGTCCTCCCCACAGATAGAGTCCACTTATTAATTGCTAAATACATGCATATTATTATTTATGATTTTAACCTTAAAACACTGTGTGTATGCCTGTAACAGTTTATGACAGTTACATGCAGTGCCCACAGAGGCCGAAAGGGGACTTCTGCTTCAGGACATGCCACGTGACAGGGGTGCTGGGAACTGAACTGTACCCTGGAGGAACAACAAGTGTTCTTAACCACAGGCCACCAGGATCATCCATTGCTCCCATATCATTAGTTTCTTTAGTTACACACACACACACACACACACACACACACACACACGTGCGCGCGGATGGGGTCATATTTAAGGGTGCTGTGTTTATCAGGTCAGAAGGTAAATGATTATCAAGTAGGACTCCAGCAGCAGGTGCCCGAGGCGGCTGTGATGGACCCTCTTCTTGTCGAATCTGCTGCAGCACTCTGAAGTCTGCAAGCGTTTCTCAGTAGTGGCCAATGTGTTGGTCCCTCTAAGTCCTTAAAATGCAGTGCAGAGCACTGGCCTGCGTGTGTGATACATCCACTTGTCATCAGCACGCACCGAGCTCTCCAAAGTCGGGTAATGTTCGGCTCTGGGAACACACACAGAACCAGTTTTTCATTCTTTGTTTCTTAGAAAAGTCATTCTCAAGAAAAATGACTTTCATAGCTGGCAAAGTGAGAACAACGCATGGTGTGCATGTGAAATCTGATAAAAGAGCTGATTCGGAGCCACAAGGGCCTTGGGTCTGGCTTCTGCACGGTGAAGATTGAAGAAGGCAGAGAAAGAGGCGTCCTTCTGATGAGAGGAAATCTAGGTGCTTGGCAGGGAAGCAAAGGACCGAAGAGGAGGAAGAAGCCTGGGGAGATGGCTCAGTGGGTAAGGGAGCCTGCTATGCAATCATGAAGACCTGAGTTCGAATCCCCGGCATCCATATAAAGAGCTGGCTGTGGCCGTGCACATCTCCAGTGCTCTGGAGGGCGGAGACAAGAGAAATCACTGGGATTCATCGAAAGACCTTGTCTCAAGGGAATAAGGTTTGATGCCCCCCTCTGGCCTCCACACGTGTTTACAAGAGTGTGCCCAGCTCCTCACATATGAACATACATCACTCATCCCTCCAAACAGACAATTGAGGAAATGCTTTGAGGTAGGCTGGCTTGGTAAGAATTCCAAGCATCTCTGAATGTCTAACAGATAGCTGACTGGAAGACGCCATGTCCTGTGAGCTGTCCAGTGGGCCTTTGTTCCTTGTGAGTTTGTCCAAATGCTCCGTCCGCCCTGGCGTGTCTCTCAGCCTTATTGTCACCACTAGGTGATCCTCTCCCCTTTAAAGTGGTTTCGGTGTTCGGGAATATGGGGTGGGGGCTGGGGGAATAGGGAGTGGGGGATGGGGAGTAGGGACAGGGGCTTGTTAGCCACCAGGAACACACGAACAGCTCCAGAATAGGTCCTGTGATAGCTGCCAAAGCAAAACACCGAGAAAAAAAAAACCCAGCATGATTAGATTTGCATTTAGAGAAGCCCGTTTTACGTGTTCCGAGGCAGGAGGATGGTGCAGCTGCAGCTGTAGGAACGCCAGTAGTATCCAGCTGCTGGGCTGGAGGACTTACCAGTTGTGTGGCCGGCACAAAGTACTTCAAAGTTCTTAACTCGTTCCCATATATAAAATGGAAGCAAAAGTAACACCCACCACATCGGACTACTGCCAACGAAAGAAGTATGTGGCATGTGACCCCTGCACAGGACGTTCTCAATAAGAGGCTAACTGCTACGGTGTGCATACAGCTACAGGGGGGACATCTTTAAGTGTTTAAGGCAAGGTAGGAAAAAATGCTAACTCACGTTAAGTGTTTTTCCTTTTTACTTGAAACAGATCCCCCGCAGCCAAAACAAATCAAGTGACTTACAGAAAATGGTACAAAACAGATCAAGTGATTTACAGAAAACGGTGCTTACTGACTCACTGGCAGGCATCCTGCTTTCTTGCACTCTCCTCAGTGATTTATGTGAATCCTGGAATATGTGTTCGCATTGACCTCAGTCTCTTTATGAGAAGATATTTCAGAATTGAGATCTGCTGCCAAACTCGTGTGTGTGTGTGTGTGTGTGTGTGTGTGTGTGTGTGTGTGTTAACACACTTCAGGATCTACATCAATCACACAAACAGCTACCATGGTATATATAACGGGCGTCCGCACAGCCTGCTATTGCTGAGCTGTGTGAGAGCATGTCCCGTCACAAGGTTCTAGGCTAGATAGTCCTGAGAGGTGTGCAGGGCAGGCAGAGTGAGTCATTAAGTCCATTTTGCTGATGGAGACACTGAGGTTGAAAGAACCTCAGTGCATCTGAGGGAACCCAGGAAATAAGCACAGCTCTGACTCCACATCCTCTGCCTTTAGCGAAGCCTGTACCCCGGGGGAAGTGTTTTAAAACATCAGCCCAGCGGTGGTGGTGCACGCCTTTAATCCCAGCATTTGGGAGGCAGAGGCAGGCGGATTTCTGAGTTCAAGGCCAGCCTGGTCTACAGAGTGAGTTCCAGGACAGCCAGGGCTACACAGAGAAACCCTGTCTCAAAAAACTAAACAAACAAACAAACAAACACAAAAAAACCAAAACCAAAACCAAACCAAACCAAAACAAAACAAAACAACAAAAAAAAAAAAAACATCGGCTTCCCCAGGTTAGGTAGCTAATGTGTATTGTCTTTCCCTGTGGTCACTTCTGGGTGCCCTGTGCTATTTTGAAAGTGTGGCTATTACAAACACGAATTCCCAGGATGCTTTCATGTTCATTTTCTCTCCCCTTTCTTCTCTTTGTCTGTCTCTCTGTCTTTCTGTCTCTCTCAGTCTGTTTTACTTACACACACACACACACACACACACACACACACGCCTCCCTTGCACAAGCATGTTGAGCCACTTTGAGTCTCCTGGTTGTCCCAGTTATTCACTGACAGAACTCCCAAATAACCTCAGAACTCAAATCTGTATTTTTCTGATGAGGTTTGAGATCAGTTGAAGATATACAAGTAAAACCAGAGCTTCCAACGATACATTCAAAAGGCTTTGAGCCAGCATAGCAGTGAGGAATTGAGAAAAACAGCATGCAACATCCTTGGGAGAGTGCTTTGAAGGTCATCCCATATTTGGGGTGGGGAACTTCTGCCGTTTCTGTATACAAGAGGATCTTATCACCATCATTTGTGGTTTTGGGAAGTCACTAAGCAATTTCCTTTCTTTCCCACCCAAGTTCAGCAACAGTTGAGAAATGAGACTTGGAAAGGGGACAGCCGGGGATGGAAGTATGACCTTTATTACTGATGAGAACTCAGGAAGACGTGAGGGCTGTGCCCTAAAGATAACCACCTGCCAAATCCAACTCAGGGTGCTGCCCAATCACCACAGCAGCACTCACCTCTGCCCCCTGCACCCCACAGGGCAGAGAGCTTGCTCCTACAGTGGGAGGTGGAAGAGGATTAGGAATGGGGAGGGGAGAGGACTGCAAGACAAAGATAAAGATAGGAGGAGAGTGCCCAGTGACTTCCTGGGGAGATGTGAACAGACATCTGTTGGCTTGAGCTAGGACATAAATGAGAAACAAAGAAAAAGCTCTACCCCCACCTTAGTTACCCAGTAACACTTGAGAATGGGTGAGTCAAAGGCTGCTGCCTCCCTGAAAAGCCCCATCATGGGTTCCAACTCCTGAAAGCTTTATCTTCGGAAGCAAATAGATAGGTTATGTCCTTTCCCCAGCAGTCCTTACTACTTATTCAACCTTAGGTAAGTGATTCTGTAAATTTCAGGTACTTCTCGAGACTTGTGAGTTGTTTACTTTCAATATGTGAAGGGGCTTTCCTTTAGGCTGTAGTGTTCAATTTAGAGGAAATTGCTACAAAGTTAGGGGAGAGGTGGGATGTTCACACCTAGTGGACCACTTAGGAGGCTGAGGCAGGACAATCATAAATTCCCAGTGGCCTGCGCTTACACTGAGAGGTTCTATCTCTAAACAAAAACACAGAACAAAAACAAGGATCAGCCAGATGGTTCAGCAGGTAAAGGTCCTTGCCGCCAAGCCTGACGACCTTGGCTTGAGTTCATTGCTTAGGATCTATGTGATGGAAGAAGAGGAAAAGCTCCTGCATGCATCCACAAAACAATCAATAAGCAGAATTTAAAAAATTGGACTGAGAGATGACACAGTGGATAAGAAGAGCGTTGGCTGCGTTTCCAGATGACACAGGTTCAAATCCCAGCAACTATATGGTAGCTAACTATAGTCTCTAATCCAAGTTCTAAGGAATTTTATAACCATGCTGGCTTCCACAGGCACTGCATGCATGTATGCTGTGCATATACATATATGTTGGCAAACATCTATATGCATGAAATAAAAATAAATAAATCTTTAAAATTAAAATTAAAATAAATGTAATTTTAAAAAAAGACATGGAAACCACCCCTAAACAAATGGTAGCATACATGTTTGCTTCTTCCCCTCAATCCCACCCTCCAACTAATCTTTTTTCGTTTTTTGTTTGGTTTTGCAAGACAAGGCCTCTCTGTATAGCCCTGGCTGTCCTGGAACTCACTTTGTAGACCAGGCTGGCCTTGAACTCAGAAATCTGCCTGCCTCTGCCTCCCAAGTGTTGGGATTAAAGGCGTGCGCCACCACCGCCCAGCTCCAACTAATCTTTGAAATCAGCTCTCTTCAAAGGGAAATCTGGGAAATGAGCTTGAGGTCAAAAGTATCAGACCTTAGGGACATGGGTTTAGTGGAAAGGAATTCCTCTCATATTTTCATTCCTGTCAAATGTGAGCACCATTTCCCCGAGGTGGGCGTTGCTCCCAGAGAACAGGAAGATCTCAGATTCACACAGTGGATGGCCATGGAAAGGAACTTGGGTCTGAGAGCAAAGCTGACATGTTTCCCACCAAAATGGGTATTTGATGGTCTGCAAATGAGTCCTGTGCCTTGCACTGAGTGAACAGGTCCTTCTGCCTGGGAAATCTGAACGGGCCTTTTGGGGAATGTGGCATTTGGCATAAGGCTCGGATGAAATTGAAAAGTTGATGGGAGGACTCTGGAAACTGTGAGACCATACATGTGCGCATGCGCAAACACAGTCACTGGAGCACACATGCACACATGCAGACAGAAGAAGCTAAGGCAGGGATGCAGAGCTGTAGGCACAGCACCAGGAACAGAAAGCTGCATCAGTGCTGTCTTTGTCAGCCTGCACTGTGCACACTGGAGTGCAGAGGCCTCGGTCACAATATTGCAATGCAGAAAACACTTTTCTCAATAGAAACAGAAGTGAGCAGTCAGCATTTGACCTAAGTTCTGAATGTTTGTGCGCAGGTGACTAAAAGAATAAACCATGAGAAACACCAGGCATGGTGGAGAATACCTTTAACACCTTTGACCCCAGCACTCACAGTACAGAGGGAGGAGGGTCTCCATGAGTTTGAGACCAGCCTGGTCTACAAAGCCAGTTCTAGGTCAACCAGGGCTAAACACTGATACCCTGTCTAAAAATATTAACCTATATTAATATATATTATTATATATAATAATATATATGAAAAGCAGCAAGACTAGTTTGACAGTAATTTATTATTTTTAAGACTGTTTAGTGAGGCCGGGCGGTGGTGGCGCACGCCTTTAATCCCAGCCCTTGGGAGGCAGAGGCAGGCGGATTTCTGAGTTCGAGGCCAGCCTGGTCTACAGAGTGAGTTCCAGGACAGCCAGGACTACACAGAGAAACCCTGTCTCGAAAAACCAAAAAAAAAAAAAAAAAAAAAAAAAGACTGTTTAGTGAGATATACTGTTTGACAGAGATTAGCATTTCTTTTCATCGTTCGTCCTTCATTTTTTAAAAGATTTTATTTATTATATGTAAGTACACTGTAGCTGTCTTCAGACACCAGAAGAGGGTGTCAGATCTCTTTATGGATGGTTGTGAGCCACCATGTGGGTGCTGGGATTTGAACTCATGACCTTTGGAAGAGCAGTCAGTGCTCTTACCCGCTGAGCCATCTCTCCAGCCCCCATCCTTCATTTCTTCGAGCAGTATGTTCGGTTGCTCTCTCATGGTCTCCGAGGAGCTAAGAGGATTTAACCGAGCACAGACACAATGCCTGCCCTGAAGGAGCCCACCGTTAAGCAAGGTGCCGAACCTTAAACAATCTTGCAAATGTGGCGACTGAGCTGCACGGTGATGGCACCAAAGCAGACACGCGCAGTATTCTGGAATCCTACAATAAATAAGACCCTGGGCTGCTTCTGAAGGAACATCGTTCCAGGAAGCGTCACCTGGGCTGGGATCTGAAGGCAAGGAAGGGGTAACCAATGTAGCAGAACAAAGAGCTGTGCAGGCAGAGGGACATTCACAGGATGAAGTAATCCGCAGCAATCTTAGGAATAGTTTCTTGCTGCCTGCGCTGCCCCTGTCATGATGAATCCCGGCAGCGTAACTACGGATTATATGTTGCGTGCCTCCAATTCTATGAAGTTTGAAAACAGAGAGAAACACATAGTGTAGATGACATGAAGGCAACACAATGAAGACAGGATGCAGACATGCAGATCTCTCCGGTGAAAGACGGGACGGGATGGAAGAGTCCCTGAGCACATTGTAAATTACTGGTGGTGTTCTAGGTGATGGGGCTGGATGGGGGGGTTCTGGGAACGTCACTGCATTATTTGAAATACGTAACTAAAGAAGGCCAAGCATCAGCCAACTAACGGTATGACGTATACCAAGAATTATGATTAAGAAAATTCTAGGTACTTGGGAAGTTTTTAACAGGAAGTTCTATTCTGAGTAATGAGCACTCAAAAAATATTAAGAGAGCCGGGCGGTGGTGGAGCACACCTTTAATCCCAGCACTTGAGAAGCAGAGGCAGGCGGATTTCTGAGTTCGAGGCCAGACTGGTCTACAGAGTGAGTTCCAGGACAGCCAGGGCTATACAGAGAAACCCTGTCTTGAAAACCCAACCAACCAACCAACCAACCAACCAACCAACCAACCAAGCAAGCAAGCAAGCAAACAAACAAAAATACTAGAGAGTTGTTGATCTAGAAAAGCAGAGCTGGGAGAGACATGCAACGAGTCTGCCGCTACGGTTGGGGTCTCCATGGAGAAACCCACAGTCCTTTCCAAACAATTTCCTTTTTGTCTCAAGATAAAGAAAAGCTCTTAAGTAAGAAACAGCTTCAACATTGTATTCTGAAAAAAAAAAAAAAAAAAGAGTCATTCTGCTTTAAACACAGGGACAGACTAAGGAGAGGCCAGAAAAAAATGTGGATGGATACTTTGAAAGGTTCCCCTAGACAAAAGATGGCAACAGCTTAGAATCCTGTGGAGGAAGCAATGGTAGTAATGGTGGTACAGATGGTAAGAGGTGATGATGGTGATGATGATGGAGGCAGTGATGGTTAGGGTGATGGCGGGGATGATACTGATGGTACTGATGGTGTCAGTGGTTATGGTGTTGGTGTTGGTGATGATGGTGATGAGGAGGACGAGATGAAGAGGAGGAGGAGGAGGCAATGGTAGTGGTGATAAGGGTGGTGGTCATAAGGAGGTAGTGATGACAGTTCTGGCCCAGGTGGCAACGGTGGTATTAACTGTTGGCACCAGCGATAATAATGGATTTTAGTGTTGGAAACAGATATGAACGGTCAGACTTGAAGATATTTAGAAAATGAAATCTATGGAACTTAGACCCATCTTTGACACATGTGTTGACAGAGAGGCACCTGTGAATGATAAATTATTGTTTCTGGTTTGCCAATAAAGTGGGAGTGAATGGTGAAGGGACAGAGAGTTCAGTTTGGACCGGCCTGTGTCTGAGCTGCAGCTCAGTTCTCTCTCTTTTTAATCCTTTCTCTAGAAATGACTCCCTAATTTCTCTCTCGTTCTTTAATGCCTAAAAGACATTTCACAAACTCAAATTCTTTCTGGAGCAAGACAGGTAACCAGGGTGAGTGTGGCAGCCTGGGCCAGGGTGACTTTCAGAATGGTGACCTTTAGAGAAAAGGATACTTCAAAATTGAATGGCTGGGCTTTATGTAAGCCTGTGTGACGGGAGGGACAAAAGCTGCTATGCCTTAATGTTTCCAGTGGGTTTCAGCAATTAACACACTCACCACACACACACACACACATACACACACACATTCTCACACACACACATACACATTCACATATTCACAAACAGACCACACACATACATTCACACACACATTTACACACACAAACCTCCCACACACATATTCACACATTCACAAACAGACCACACACACACACACACACACACACACACACATTCACACACACAAACATCCCACACACATATTCACACATTCACAAACAGACCACACACACACACACACACACAGACATACACACATTCACACATACACAAACATACACACATTTACACATTCACAAACAGACCACACACACACATTCACAAACAGACCACACACACACATTCACACACACATTCACACACACAAACATCCCACACACATATTCACACATTCACAAACAGACCACACACACACACACACACACACACACACGCTTGCGCTCACGTGCACGCACTCGTGCACGCACACACGCATGCACACATGCGCGCGCACACACACATGCATACACATGCACACACATCCCACACACAGAACCATGAGGCAACTCCTGTAGATGAATAGAACAAACCTTTAGCCTGGAGTAGTCAGATCAGAATTTTGGCTCTAAATTATTACTTAATGATTTTCTTATTGAGCAGAATACCGCTTTTTTGAAATAATGAATTCTGGATCAGAATAAAAATCACAAGTTGAAATTTAATTATATATCTGGCAACAGCACTGCGTTGACCTCCAAAGTATTTAAAAAGCACTTCATAAAAGTTTTATGACCAAAACAAACAAACAAACAAACAAAAACCAAGAATCAAAATCAATGACTTCTAGTGCTTTTCACAGGTCCATGAATTGAGATTTTCACTAAAGCATATGATCAATTTTTTTAAACATCGTCTAAAAGAAAAATGTAAAGATATAAAAATCTGGAAAATGCAAGCACAGAATATTGAACTTGCACACCACCCCCCTTCACTCAGATTTATCACCCATTGGCTTGCGCCTGTGGCAGGGATTTCTTCCCATCCTGTTTAAACTACAAAGGTCTTGGCCACTAATTCCTCAGCATACATTCCCTAGGGAAAAATGACGTTCTCTTATGTACCCATAATGAAATGATTCAATCCAAGATCAATACAATGCTGTTATCTAACACACAGTTAATTTTCATCCTGATTTTTTTTTTCTTCCTGATCCGGGATCAGTCAGGGCCACCCAGCACCCTGGGCAGTGATGTATATTTAGTGTCCTGTAATTTGGAGTAGTTACTTCTGTCCTTCAGGACAGCACTTCTGAAGACAACAAGCCAGGACTCTGACAGGATAGACGCCTTCAACGTGAATGTGCCTGACTGTTTCTTTGTGATCAGAATGAGGATGTGGGAAGGACACAGAGTGTGGCAGTGCCACCTCACCCCAGGTGGCACAAATACCGCTTTAATCAGCGGGTTCGGCTGCCAGATTCCCCGTCCTTCAGGAAGTTTCCCCATTAGAATCAGCCATTAATCTGTTAAAAAACAGTTTGAGATGCTCACCTGCGCACTAACATGTATTTAAGCAATGATTCTAGCATCCAGTGAAGTCTTCTTTCTTTGTTTGCATCTGTGTCGCTGCTAACGTTTTATAGGTTATAACAGCGATTTTGAGGCTAACACTTCCCACCACCTGAATCGTGATTACCGTGGAGGGTGCATATTTATGGGTCTATAAAAATGAATTTCATTTATCCACACGTCTATGTAAGGAGCACTTCTTGTTCCCATTCATTGATTTTTTTTTTATCTGTGTGGATACCCGGACTCTCTCTGCAGGCAATGTTTTGTAACGTGCCAGTGTGGTCTCGGCGCCAGCCTGCCCATCATTGGCCAGAGAAGTCCCTTCCAGCTAACTATGTTTCTTTGAATTCATTTAGAAACTAAGCCCTGGGCACTAGTGTGCTCATAGCTGCCTTATTAGTATCTCCCTGTGTCAATATAACAAAACGCCTGACAAGCAACTTAAGGAATAGAGGGTTTCTTTTAGCTCACAGTCGGAGGTGAGGTCCAGGATGGCACAGCAGGGTGGCGCATGTGAGAGGCTGCTGGTCCTCGTGTCACACGCCACCCACAGGCAGGAAGCAAAGTGCCGTGGCTGGTCAGACACGGACAGCTCTCTCCTTTTGGTGCAGTCCGTGACCAAAGCCTGTAGAACAGTCCTGCTCACATTTAGGGTGGTCCTGTTCGCCTACGTTAACCTGATCTAGAAAACCTTCTCACAGAGCTGCTAGAGAGTTGTCTCTAAGGTAACCCCACGTCCTTGTCAAGTAGACATTCAGTGTAGACAAACCATCCTGGCTACCGAGTGTTGCTTACCCAAACTGGTTTCATCGAATAAGCATGTTAGGTTTGAGTGGTTCTTTTTTTTTTTTTTTTTTTTTTTTTGGTTTTTCGAGACAGGGTTTCTCTTTGTAGCCCTGGCTGTCCTGGAACTCACTCTGTAGACCAGGCTGGGCCTCGAACTCAGAAATCCGCCTGCCTCTGCTTCTCAAGTGCTGGGATTAAAGGCGTGTGCCACCACCGCCCGGCGTTGAGTGGTTCTTGAAAGTCCCATCAAGCACCGGGGCACTCTTCTCTACCTTCTCCCATCCCATCAGACAATCGTCTTCTCAACTTGAAGTGGCCAACAGAGAAACACGCCTCTGGGTACGTCTGGAAGAGTGTTGCCCGAAAGGTTCAACTTAGGAGGGAAACCCCACACTGTGTGTGGGTGGCGACAGTCCCGTGGGCTGGGGTCCTGGATTGAATCAAAAGGAGAAATGGGTTTAGCAACAGTGTTCTCTCTCTCTCTCTGCTTCCTGACTGTGGATACAATGTTGCACTCCTTCCTCCACCGTGGTGGATTTGAACTCTTTAACTGTGAGTCAAGATGAAGCCTTTTACTCCGAGCTGATCTTTGGCAGGTATTTGGTCACAGCAAGGAGAGTAAGTCCCCCTTGTCTCACAGAACACACACTGCAGTCTAGAATGGCAAACCAGGCCCTCTTGGACAGCATGGATGTTACATAAAGCTCCAGGCTTTCCCTCCGCTGCTCCCCCACTTCTTAGTTGCTGAGATAATTTATTGTGTTGTACCTTAGTTTCTAAAATGTGTCTACCCAAGTTTCGCACATTCAGACACGCTCACGCTTTCCCAAGCATGACACTGCAGAGATTTTTGACTGTGTGAAGTGCTATTTCAATATTATTCATCAGCAGCAACATGAAAAACAATTGCCTTGCTTTGAATGAGGCTGATAGGGAACTTGATAATGACTTCCATCTGTTTGGCAGCTTAGAGTTCACCAAGTACTTCTTTACACGTATTGCTTCAGTCGCTTCTAACGGCTCGAAATGCTTAGGCTCCAGATAGATGTGCTTAGGATGCATTGTGTTTCGCGTAGTAGGGACTTCAATGGCCACGTTTTCCAAAGACACACTTAGCAGCTATGATGGGCAGAGACAGGTAGAACAGAGCAGTGTGAGTGATCCTAAGAAGCAGGTAATCTAAAATATGGTACTAATTTCAGCATCTTTTTTTTTTTTTTGCTATTTGCATTTCTTTTTTTTTTTTTTTTTGGTTTTTTTTTCGAGACAGGGTTTCTCTGTGTAGTCCTGGCTGTCCTGGAACTCACTCTGTAGACCAGGCTGGTCTCGAACTCAGAAATCCGCCTGCCTCTGCCTCCCAAGTGCTGGGATTACAGGCGTGCGCCACCACCGCCCAGCTGCTATTTGCATTTCATACAAGTTCTGTGTGTTCTTTACATCAATATTTTAAAAAAGACAACTGCTTCCCAAAAAACCATTCTGAATGACAAGTCTTGGAAGCAGCAATTCTTAAATGTGCCTGTGTGTAGGAGCTCTTGAGGGAATGGGAGTGGGGCTGAATCCAACAGCACTGGCATCAGGCTCTGTAGAGTACGCATCTAAACCTTAAGGCCACCCCACCAAGCAGCCACTGCTGGAAGAGGGAAGACCTGCAGCCTGGCGAGGGTAGCTTACTCACAGGCTAAACACAGGGAACCTGATCTGCTCCTCATTAGAAATGCACCAATTTAAAGATGGTTCTTAAAGATGCAAAAGTATGTTTTGAACTTCTAGCTCCTGAGAAGCACAGACTACGTGCTTATATTTTTTTAAGTCAATGTAAAGTCACAAACCATTATATTCTTTTCATCTTGTGGTTTTATAAGATCTATGCACTTAAATGTTTCCAAAGTCTATCTCTATCTCTCCCTCTCTCTTTCTTCTCTCTCTCTCTCTCTCTCTCTCTCTCTCTCTCTCTCACACACACACACACACACACACACACACTTTCACATACATGCGTACTGTACACACATACAAAACACGTGAAAGGTCAGACTGGTTTAGGCCTTTTGAACGAGACCCCAGGTAACTTTGAAAGATGGTTTTCAGAAAAGCTCCTCCACTTTCATGGCCAAAGCATCAGGGTCACCATGGGTCTGGAACAGAGGCCAAGTTCTACTTTTTTTTTTCCATTCTGTATCTACAGAACGAGAATCCAAGATGGGCAGGGTCCAAGAAAGGACTCAGAAAACAGCTCAGAAGCATGCTTTCTTATTAACATTTTAGGAAGAATTTGGAAATTCTTGACTGGAAAGGCTGACTATTCTCTTTAGGGACCATCTTGGGTTTCACTGACGTTACCATATTTACATTTTATGACAGTCTTATCAAGTTGATATAATGCTCAAACTCACTACACAGATGAGGAAGATGTGAATTTTGGACAGCTGGGACCAGGCCCTAAACCAATGAAAGCAGAGTCTCCACTCGGGAAGGTCCTAACCCCAAACTTTCTCTCCTACATACGGCACCGCTCTCAGGTCACTGTGCACGGATCTTGATGATGCTATGAGAGGGATCCTGGTCTCGGCCAAAGTCTTGATCCGGCATTTCTCCACTTCCATCCTCAATCCCAACACTTTTCAAATGTTCTCCCCACTGTTTTCAATGTGAATTGTTTCTTAGGAGAACATTCTCCCCCTCATGTTTGACTTTTGTCTTCTAGATCATTCTAATCTTTACTCTTGCCTACCTATACCATCCATGGCAACATCTTTCCATCTCCCAGGCCCTAACTTCCTTACTTAACTTTCTCCTCTTCTGCTTCCCCAAAGGGACTGTGGTGCTTTTCCAAGCAGCTGCAAACCTGCCTGCACCTCAGCATCTCAGTGGAGACTCTAATAAGCCAGAAGGGCCTGACTACAGATGCCAGCCAAGACTACTATACCAGCAAAATATTCAGTCACAATAGATGAAGAAAGGAAGACATTTTATGATAAAACCAAATTTAATTTATCTACTAATCCAGCCCTAGAGAAAGTACTAAAAGGAAAACACCAACCCAATGAAGGTACACCCAAGAAAACACAAGGAATAAATAATCCCAGACCAGCAAATAAAAAGAGGGGAACACACACACACACACACACACACACACACACCTCAAAAGGAATCACCATCACTGCTTATTGATAACTTCACTATCAATAATCACAGTTCCCCAATAAAATGACACTGAATAACAGAATGAATCCATCCGAAAAACACATCAGAATATTAAAGATAATGACACTTCAAGGTAAAAGGGTAGAAAATGACATTACAAGCAAATGGACTTAAGATCTAAGCTGGTGTAGTGATTTAAAAATTAATCAGAAGAGGTAGGAAAGGACCCTATGTATTAATCTAGGAAAAATCCACCAAGAAGACATTGCAATTATTAATATTTAGGCACCAAACACAAAGGTACCCAAGTTCATAAATGAAACACTACTACAGTGTAAATCACATATTGATCCTCACACACTGATAGTGGAAGTCTTCAATACACCACTCTCACCAGTAGATAGATCAGACACACAAAACCTAAACAGAGAGAAGCTGGGACTGACATAAGCCAAATGGACCTAACAGATATTTACCGAACATTTTACCTAAACACAAAAGAATATACTTCTTTCTCAGTAGCTTACAGAACACTCTCACAATTGACCACATAGCCAGTCACAAAAGAAGTCTCAACAGTTAAAAGAAAATTGAAATACGACTCTGTATTCTATCTGACCACCATGGATTAAAACTGCATATCAATAGCAACAGTAAGGTTACAAACTTATGGAAACTGAACAACTCATTACATTCAAAATAAGTCAAGACAGAAATTAAAGACTTTCTACAACTAATAAAAATGAATTCTTAACATTCTCAAAATTATGGGACATAATGAAGGCAGTTCTTTGTTGTTGTTTTGTTTTGTTTTGTTTTGTTTTTTGAGACAGGGTTTCTCTGTGTGGCCCTGGCTGTCCTGGAACTCACTCTGTAGACCAGACTGGCCTTGAACTTAGAAATCCGCCTGCCTCTGCCTCCCAGAGTGCTGGGATTACAGGCGTGCGCCACCACCGCCCGGCAATGAAGCAGTTCTAAGAGCAAGTTCATAGCACTAAATGCCTACATTAAAAAAAAAATGGCATTCTCATGCTAGTAACTTAATAATACACCTAAAACAAAGGAAAACAAATGAACAAAGGGAAAAAATCACACACAAAAGGAGTAAATGGCAAGAAATTATCAAACACCAACTGAAACCAATAAAATAAAAACAACAACAAACTAATATAAAATATCAACAAAACTAAGAGTTGGTTCTTTGAAAACTTCAACAAGATTTGCAAACCTTTATCCAAATGAACTAAAAGGCAGAGAGAGAGAGAGAGAGAGAGAGAGAGAGAGAGAACATCCAAATTAACAAACTCAGAAATAAAACAATACAATAGCCACCTGTGGAATCCAGAGAATCATAAAAATATACTTTAAAAAGTGTTCTCAGCCGGGCGGTGGTGGCGCACGCCTGTAATCCCAGCACTTGGGAGGCAGAGGCAGGTGGATCTGAGTTCGAGGCCAGCCTGGTCTACAAAGTGAGTTCCAGGACAGCCAGAGCTACAAAGAGAAACCCTGACTCAAAAAAAAAAAAAAAAAAAAAAAAGTGTTCTCTACAAAATTGGAAACTCTAAAAGAAATGGGTAATTTTCTTGATGCATACTAATTACCACAATCAAGTCAGATAAGCAACTTAGATAGACCTTAAAGGCCCAGTAAAATAGAAGTAGTCATTAAAAATCTCCCAATCAGCCGGGTGGTGGTGGCGCATGCCTGTAATCCCAGCACTCTGGGAGCCAGAGGCAGGCAGATTTCTGAGTTCAGGGTCAGCCTGGTCTACAGAGAGAGTTCCAGGACAGCCAGGGCTATACAGAGAAACCCTGTCTCGAAAAACAAACAAACAAAAAAATTTGGGCCAGGCAGTGGTGGCGCATGCCTGTAATCCCAGCACTCTGGGAGCCAGAGGCAGGCAGATTTCTGAGTTCGAGGTCAGCCTGGTCTACAGAGAGAGTTCCAGGACAGCCAGGGCTATACAGAGAAACCCTGTCTCGAAAAACAAACAAACAAAAAAATTTGGGCCAGGCAGTGGTGGCACATGCCTGTAATCCCAGCACTTGGGAGGCAGAGGCAGGTGGATTTCTGAGTTCGAGGTCAGCCTGGTCTACAGAGAGAGTTCCAGGACAGCCAGGGCTATACAGAGAAACCCTGTCTCGAAAAACAAACAAACAAAAAAATTGGGCCAGGCGATGGTGGCGCATGCCTGTGATCCCAGCACTCTGGGAGCCAGAGGCAGGCGGATTTCTGAGTTCAAGGTCAGCCTGGTCTACAGAGAGAGTTCCAGGACAGCCAGGGCTATACAGAGAAACCCTGTCTCGAAAAACAAACAAACAAACAAAAATTTGGGCCAGGCGGTGGTGGCGCATGCCTGTAATCCCAGCACTCTGGGAGGCAGAGGCAGGCGGATTTCTGAGTTCGAGGCCAGCCTGGTCTACAGAGTGAGTTCCAGGATAGCCAGGGCTACACAGAGAAACCCTGTCTTGAAAAAAAAAAGTCTCCCAATCAAAATAAAGCCCAGGGCCACATGGTTTCAGTGCAGAATTCTACCAGACTCTCAAGAATTAATGTCACAACATAGAAACAGAAAGAACACTGCCCAATTCATTTTTACAAATCCACAGTTCCCCTGGTACCCAAATCATATAAAGACCCAACAAGGAAAGAGAATTATAGGCAAGTTTCTTTTATGAACATAGATGTAAAAATTCTCAATAAAATACCTGCAAAGGAAATCTAAGAACCCATCAAAGATTATCCTCCATGGTCAAGTAGGCTTCATCCCAAAGATGGATAGATAGCGCAACATACAGAAATCAATAAATGTGATCAATCATATAAACAAACTGAAAGAACAATCCACATGATCATCTTATTAGATGTAGAAAAAGCCCTTGACAAAATCCAACACCTGTTCATGTTAAAAATCCCAGAGAGATTAGGCATACAAAGGAGATACCTCAACATAATAAAGACAATTTACAGCAAGACACAGCCTACATCAACTTAAATGGAGAGAAACCACTAAAATCAGGCACAAGATGAGATCGTCTACTTTCTCCGTACCTCTTTCATAAAGTACTTGCAGTCTTGCTGGAGCAGTAAGACAACTGAAGGAGATAAAGCGGAGGTAAACAGAAATCAGAAGCACAGAAGTCAAAGTATCATTATTTACCTATGATATGATATTGTACATAAGTGACCTTAAAAATCTCACCAGGCAAACACTTTAAGTAAAGTAGCTGGATACAAAATTAACTCAAAAATATCTTAGCCCTTCTATATAAAATGGAAAATTCGCTGAGAAAGAAATCAGTGAAATAACATCCTTCACAATAGCCTCAAATAATGTAAAATATCTTGGGGTCACTTTAATTAAGAAAGCAAAAGACTTGTATAAGAACATTAAGACATTGAAGAAAGAAAATAAAGAAGATATCAGAAGACCATATGCTCATATACCACGTAGGATTAACATAGTAAAAATGGCCAACCTACCAAAAGCAACCTACAGATTCAATTTAATCCCCACCAAAATTAAAGCACAATTGCAGATCCTGAAAGGACAGCTTTCAGTTTTGTGTGGAAGCTCAAAAAGCCCAGGATGGCTTTAAAAACCCTTAATAATAAAAGAACTGCAGGAGGTTTCATCATCCCCAACTTCAAGTTGTATTACAGAGCTACAGTTAATACAAATGACATGGTGTTGGCACAAAAACAGACATTTTGATCAATGGAATCAAATTGAAGACCCAGACATAAATCCACACACCTATAGTCATCTGATTTTTCCCATAAATACATACTGGAAAAAGACGTCATTTTAAACAAATGATGCTGGTCAAAGTGGATAGATGCATGTAGAAGAATCCAAATAGATACATATTTATGACTCTCCACACAACTCAACTCCAAATGGATCAAAGACCTCAACATTCACTGAATCCAAGAGAAGAGAAAGTAGGGAGAAAGCCTTGAGCTCACTGGCACAGGAGAAGACTTTCTGAACAGAACACCAGTAGTATAGGCACTAAGATTATTGAACAAAGGACACTATCATTCAGACAAAGTGTAGGTTTACAGAATGGCAAAAGGTTTCTTACCGACTACCCAACTAGTCTCCAAATTATATAGAGTGCTAAAAAAAACTAGATATCAGGAAAACAAATAACAAGGTTAAAAATGAGTACAGTTCTAAATAGAGAATTTCCAAAAGAGAAAACTCAAATGGCTGAGAAACACTTTAAAAAATTCAACATCCTTAGCCAGCAGGGAAATGAAAAACTACTTTTAGATTTCATCTTACACCTGTCAGAATGGCTAAGACAATAACATAATTGACAGCCATGCTGTTGAGGATATGGGATAAGAAGGTTCCTCCATTGCGGGATGCAAACTCTGACAGCCACTATGGAAATCAGTGTGGCGTTTCCTTAGGAAGATGGAAATCAGTCTACCTCAAGATCCATCTACACTACTCTTCGGCATATGCCCAAAGGATGCTTCGTGCTATCACAAGGACACTTCCTCAACCATGTTCACTGCTGCTCTGTCCATAAGAGCCAGAAATTGGAAACAACCTAGATGTCCCACAACAGGAGAATGGGTAACGAAAATGTGGTGTATGTACACAGTGAAGTATCACTCAGCATCTGGAAAAAATGAAACCCTCAAATTCCCAGGTAAAGGGATGGAACTATAATAAATTATCCTGAGTGAGGTAACCCAGAAAGACAAATATAGTCCATATTCACTTATATGTGGATATCAGCTGTGAAGTCAATGATAACCAAATTATAAACCCTTAGAACCACAGAGGTTATGTATAGAGTAAGTAAGTAGACATAGCAGTAAAGTGGTCCCGTGTTTGAGAGATCTCAGGGGTCCTGATTAAATGAGACTGCCGGTCCTCCTACAGGGTCACCCTTAGCTTCATTCAGCCTTCCCTAATTCAACAACAGGCGTCAGCTCCTTCTGTCCATTGGTTGGGTGTAAATATCTGCATCTGACTCTTTCAGCTACTTGTTGGATCTTCTGGAGTGCGGTCATGATCAGTCCCATTTTGTGAGCACTCCATAGCCTCAGTAAGAGTGTCAGGCCTTGGAACCTCCCCTTGAGCTGGATCCCACTTTGAGCCTGTCTCTGGACCTTCTTTTCCTCATGCTCCTCTCCATTACCATCCCTGTAATTCTTTCAGAGAGTCACAATTATGGGTCAGACTTGTGACTGTGGGATGGCCCCCCTCTCCCTCATTTGATGCCCTGTCTTCCTGCTGGAGGTGGGCTCTCTAAGTTCCTTCTCCAGTCATTTCATCTAAGGTCCTGAGAGTCTCTCACCTCCCAGGTCTCTGGTATATTCTGGAGGGTCCCCTCAACCTCCTCTCTCCCGAGGTTGCCTATTTCCATTCTTTCTGCTGGGCCTCAGGGCTTCAGTCCTTTTCCCTCACCCAATCCCAGATCATGTTCCCCTCTCCCCCAAATCCCTCAACCCCCCTCCACTTTCCCTCCATGTCCCTCCCTCTCTCCCTCCCCATTTGTTATTGCTTTGTTCTCCCTCTCAAGTGGGACTAAAGTGTCCTCACTTGGGCACTTTAGCTTGTTGACCTTTTTGAATTCTGTGGACTGTATCTTGGGTACTCCTGTACTTTTTAAAAATCTACTTATTTATGAGAACATACCAAGATTGTCCTTTTGTGTCTGAGATACCTCACTCAGGATGACATTTTCTAGTTCCATCCATTTGCCTGTAAAACTCAGGATGTCCTCGTTTTTTACTAGCTGAGTAGTACTCCGTTATGTAAATGAACCACATTTTCTGTATCCATTCTTCTGTTGTGGGGCATCTGGGCTGTTTCCAGCTTCTGGCTATCACAAACAAGGCCGCTATGAACATTGTGGAACTTGTGCCCCTGTGGCATGGTGGGGCATCTTTTGGGTATATTTCCAGGAGTGGAATAGCTGGGTCTTTAGGTAGATCTATTTCCAAATTTCTGAGGAACCTCCAGATTGATTTCCAGAGTGGTTGTACCAATTTGCAATTCCACCAGCAATGGAGGGTATGTTCCTCTTTCTCCACATCCTCTCCAACATGTGTTGTCACCTGAGATTTTGATCATAGCCATTCTGATTGGTGTAAGGTGGAATCTCAGAGTCGTTTTGATTTGCATTTCTCTGATCACTAAGGACTTTGAACATTTCTTTTGGTGCTTCTCAGCCATTCGAGGTTCCTCAGTTGTGAAATCTCAGTTTAGTTCTATACCCCATTTTTTGATTGGGTTATTTGGTTTTTTTTGGTTTTTCGAGACAGGGTTTCTCTGTGTAGTCCTGGCTGTCCTGGAGCTCACTCTGAAGACCAGGCTGGCCTCGAACTCAGAAATCCGCCTGCCTCTGCCTCCCAAGTGCTGGGATTAAAGGCGTGCGCCACCAACGCCCGGCTATACCCCATTTTTTGATTGGGTTATTTGGGTTTTTTTTGGTGATTAGTTTCTTGGGTTCTTTATATATTTTTTGATATTAGCCTTCTATTGGATGTGAGGTTAGTGAAGATTTTTTCCCCAATTTTTAGGTTGGTCTTATTGGCTATCTCCTTGCATTACAAAAACTTTCCAGTTTCATGAGGTCCCATTTATCAGTTCTTGGTCTTAGAGAATGAGCCATTGTTGTTCTGTTTATGAAATTTCCCCCTTTGCCAATGGGTTCAAGGCTCTTTCCCACTTTCTCTTCTATTAGATTCAGTGTATCTGGTTTTATGTTGAGGTCCTTGATCCACTTGGACTTGAGCTTTGTGCAAGGTGTTAAATATGGGTCTATTTTCATTTTTCTACAGACAGCCAGTTAGACCAGCACCATTTACTGAAGATGCTTTCTTTTTTCCATTGTTTATTTTTGGCTTCTTTGTCAAAAATCAAGTGTCCATAGGTGTGTGGTTTTATTTTTAGGTCTTCAAGTCTATTTCATTGGTCCAAAGAAATTAAAGATTTCCTGGAATTTAATGAAAATGTTGACACATCCGACCCAAACTTATGGGGCACAATGAAAACAGTGCTAAGAGGAAATTCATAGCACTAAGTGCCCTGGCAAAGAATCTCGAGAGATCTTACACTAACAATTTAACAGCACACCTGAGAGCTCTAGAACAAAAAGAAGGAAACTCATGCAAGAGGAGCAGACAGCAGGAAATAGTCAAACTCGGGCAAAATCAACCAAATAGAAACAAAGAAAACAATACAAAGAATCAACAAAACCAGAAGTTGGTTCTTTGAGAGTATCAACAAGATAGATAAGCCCCTAGCCAAACTAATTAAAGGGCTGAGAGGCAGTATCCAAATTAACAGAATCTTTCTTTTTTTAAATTGGATATTTTGTTTACGTTTCAAATGTTATCCCCTTTCCTGGTTTTACTTCTGCAAACTGTCTCTCCATCCTCCTTGCCCTGCTTCTATGAGGGTGTTCCCTCATCCACCCACTCCCATCTCACTGTCCTAGCATTTCTGTACATTGGGGCATCAAGCCTTCACAGGACCAAGGGTCTCCCCTCCCATTGATGCCAGATAAGGCCCCTTCAGCACCTTCTGGCCTTCCCCTAACTCCTCCATTGTGGTCCCTACCCTCAGTCGGATGGTTTGCTGTGAGCATCTGTATTGGTCAGGATCTGGCAGAGCCTCTCAGGAGACAGCTGTATCAGCAGTAGTGTCTGCGTTTGGTGTTTGCATGTAGGATGGATGATGGCCAGGTGGGGCAGTCTCTGGAAGGCCTTTCCTTCAGTTTCTGTTCCACTCTTTGTCCCTGTATTTCGTTTAGACAGGAGCAATTCTAGGTTAAAATTTTGGAGATGGGTGGTCCCATCCCTCAACTGGGGCAGGGAGGGGCATGCCTAACCTCCGGATACGGTCTTGACAGGTTCTCCCTCCCCTTTGTGGGGTATTTCAGCTAATGTCATTCACCAGGGGTCCTGAGAGGCTCTTGCTTTCCTGGCATCTGGGTGTTTCTGGTTGCTACCCCCAGTTCCCCATCACCCCCTGCTACACACCTCTGTTCATTTTCCTGACCCTCTGTACATCTCCTCCATCTCCCCCATACCTGATTCTTCCCCCCCTTTCCCCTCCCTCTCCTCTCTTCCTCCCAAGTGTCTCCCACCCTCTACTTCCCTTGATTATGTTGTTCCCCCTTCTGAAGCATCCACTCTTTGGTCTTCCTTCCCCTTGAGCTTCATGTGGTGGTCCACGAGTTATATTGTGGGTATTCCACGTTCTTTGCCTAATATCCACTGATCAGTGAGTACATACCATGTGTGTTCTTTTGCGACTGAGTTACCTCACTCAGGATGTTTTCTAGATCCATTCAATCGCCTGTGAATTTCATGAAGTCATTGTTTTTAATAGCTGAGTAGTACTTAATTATATAAAGGTACCACATTTTCTGTATCCATTCCTATGTTGAGGGATATCTGGTTTATTCTAAAATGTCATTAATTTCTTTCTTTATTTCTTCCTTGACCAAGTTATTATTGAGTAGAGTGTTGTTCAGCTTCCATGTGTATGTGGGCTTTCTGTTGTTTTTGTTGTTATTGAAGGCCAGCCTTAGTCAATGGTGATCTAATAGGCTGAATGAATTATTTCAATCTTCTTGTATCTGTTGAGGCCTGTTTTGTGACCGATTGTATGGTCAGTTTTGGAGAAGGTAGCATGAGGTGCTGAGAAGGTATATTCTTTTATTTTAGGATGAAATGTTCTATCTATTAATGTTCTACTGTTAAGTACATTTGGTTCATAACTTCTGTTAGTTTGCCTGTGTCTCTGTTTAGTTTCTGCTTCCCTGATCTGTCCATTGATGAAAGTGGGGTGTTGAAGCATCCCACTATTATTGTATTAGGTGCAATGTGTGCTTTGACCTTTAGTAAAGTTTCTTTCATGAATGTGGGTGCCCTTGCATTTGGAGCATAGATGTTCAGAATTGAGAGTTCATCTTGGTAGATTTTTCCTTTGATGAGTATGAAGCATCCTTATCTTTTTTGATAACTTTTGGTTGAAAGTCAATTTTGTTCTACATTAGAATGGCCACTCCAGCTTGTTTCTTGGGACCATTGTTTTTCAGCCTTTTACTCTGAGGCAATGTCTATCTTTGTCACTGAGGTGCATTTCCCGTATGCAGCAAAATGCTGGGTCCTATTTACACATTCAGTCTGTTAGTCTCTATCTTTTTATTGGGGAATTGAATCCATTAATATTAAGAGATATTATGTAATAGTAATTGTTTCTTTCTGTTATTTTTATGTTTGTGTGGCTATCTTCTTTTGGGTTGGTTGAATAAAGATTACTTTCTTGCTTTTTCTAGGGTATAGTTTCCCTCCTTGTGTTGGCATTTTCCATTTATAATCCTTTGTAGTGCTGGATTTGTGGAAAGATATTGTATAAATTTGTTTTTGTCATGGAATATCTTGTTTTTTCCATCTATGGTAATTGAGAGTTTTGTTGGGTACAGTAGCCTGGGCTGGCATTTGTGTTCTCTTAGGGTCTGTAACATCTGCCCAGGATTGTCTAGCTTTCACAGTCTCTAGTGAGAAGTCTGGTGTAATTCTGATAGGCCTGCCTTTATATGTTACTTGATCTTTTCTCCTTACTGCTTTTAATAGTCTTCTTTGTTTAGTTCATTTGGTGTTTTGACTATTATGTGATGGGAGGAATTTCTTTTCTGCTCCAATCTATTTGGAGCCTCTTGTATTCTTATGGGCATATCTTTCTTTAGGTTAGGGATGTTTTCTTCTATAATTTTGTTGAAGATATTTATTGGCCCTTTAAATTCAGACTCTTCACTCTCTTCTATACCTATTATCCTTAGGTTTGGTGTTCTCATTGTGTCCTAGATTTCCTGAATGTTTTGGGTTAGGAGCTTTTGCATTTTGCATTTTCTTTGACGGTTGTGTCAATGTTTTTTATGGTATCTTCTGTACCTGAGATTCTCTCTTCTATCTCTTATATTCTGTTGGTGATGCTTAGTCTATGACTCTTGATCTCTTTCCTAGGTTTTCTATCTCCAGGGTTGTCTCCTTTGTGATTTTTTTGTATTGTTTCTATTTTCATTTTTAGATCCTGGATGGTTTTGTTCAATTCCTTCACCTGTTAGGTTATGTTTTCCTTCAATTCTTTTTGTTGTTGTTGTTTTTTGTTTTTTTTTTTTTGGAGACAGGGTTTCTCTGTGTAGCCCTGGCAGCCCTGGAACTCACTTTGTAGACCAGGCTGGCCTCAAACTTAGAAATTTGCCTGCCTCTGCCTCCCAAGTCCTGGGATTAAAGGCATGCGCCGCCATCACCCGGCTTTCCTCTAACTCTTTACGGGATTTATGTATTTCCTCTTTAAGAGCTTCTAGCTGTCCCATAAGTCCTCTCCCCCCTAACTATTCCCCAATCACCCCCCCCCATTTCTCTGTTCTGATGCTCTCCTACAAATCTGTACCCAGTCTTTTCAGGACCAGGGTCCTTTCCTTCCTTCTTCTTAGGAATCTTTTGATTTGCTAATTGTGTCTTAAGTATTCAGAGCTTGGTGGTGGGGAACTGGAAAAGGGGAAAGCCTTTGGAATGTAAACAAAGAATATAGAAAATAAAGAAAAAAATGAAAAAAGATAACTATAAGCATAAAAAGTTTGCATTCCCTGCTACCAATACTTTGATACAAAATGTAAAACTGTTTGAAAATGGGACTTGCACATATATCTATTCTTTCTACTAAAGAAAATTATAACCCCTAAATCACTTTTCTTTATTACTGGTAAGCCAGATATTATTATATGAATCAGCATTTAAAAAATTATTTGCTTATGATTCCACAATAATTCACATTAGTAATAAAATTGAAGTTTAAATGATAAAATATTTTGGCTTTTAATGAAAACATACTCTGAACATCCTCTGAAGGGATCTAAGGTATGAGAAAATCATGTAATTCATTTCCAGATCTGGCCAGAAATGATAATGTTCTGTGCTCTTCCCCATTACATGATGGCCTTCCCCTGCTTGGTGCTGTTCTAACTAGCTAGAAAAAGTGCTGTTATGGTTAGAATAAGAAAAATTAATGCTCCTATGAAAAGGAAAATTCCCTACTGACAACTATTACGAATATAACAAAATAAAAAAAAAAAAGAGCTTCTAGCTGTTTGTCTTGTTCTTCTGTATTTCTTTAAGGGGGTTATTTATGCCCTTAAAGTTCTCTATCATCATCATGAGATATGACTTTAAATCAAAGTCTTGCTTTTCAGGTGTGTTGGGGTATCCAGGGCTTGCTGTGGTGGGAGAGCTGGGTTCTGATGATGTCAAGTAGCCTTGGTCTCTGTTGCTTCTGTTCTTGCCCTGGCCTCTCGCCATTGCCTCTCGCCATCTGATTGCCTGTGGTGTTAGCTGGTCTTGTTGTCTCTGACTCTTGAGGTGTCCCTTCTGTAAGCCTATGTGTCAGCACTCCTGGGAGATTAGCCCTCTCCAAGCCAGATTTGGGTATGGAGAATTGACACAGGGTCAGTTCCTGGGTCTAGATGGAAACTGGAAGGATCCTGTCCCTTGCTGTTCCTTGGTTCCTGTGTTCTGATGGCTCTGGGCAAGAATTTGAGCAGAAGTGGTGGTCTCACCTGTTCTCTTAGTGTGTCAGCATTCCTGGGAGAAAAGCTTTCTCCAGGTGGGATTTGGGTATGGAGAGCTGTGGCACAGGGTCAGCTCCAGACACCGATGGAAATCGGAAGTCTCTCTCTCTCTCTCTCTCTCTCTCTCTTTCTTTCTCCTTCCTTCCTTCCTTTCCTTCTTTCTATTTGCTTAAGGTTTTATCTTATTTTCATTTAATTTTCACATACCCATATGTTTCTTCTCTCATCTACTGTCCAAGTTTTTGTGTATATATTCAGGGTTCTAATTTAGCATTTATTTGGGATTCCTGAATGTGCAAAGGAGCCAGTCTCTGTTTCTTGTGCTTGTTTCTTTTGTCCATTTCTAATGTGTTTTTTTTTGTTTGTTTTTCTTATTACATTTCATTTTATTATCTCTTAGAAGCCTGCTTCTTTTTCAATGAGAGACAGAAATGGGTGGATTCACATTAGAGGGAGGAGGAGGAGGAGCTAAGGGGAAGAGAGAGAGAGAGAGAGAGAGAGAGAGAGAGAGAGAGGAAGAAAGTGTAATCAGGGCATTTATGTGAGAAAAAGTCTATTTCAATAAAAAGAAGAGAAAGATAAAGGAAAAATAACCTACTTCATGGAGGTAAGAATGTCATTGAATTATTGAATTAAGATATAGTATGAGGGACTGGAGAGATGGCTCAATAGTTAAGAGCACTGACTGCTCTTCTAGAGGTCCTGAGTTCAATTCCCAGCAACCACATGGTGGCTCACAACTGTCTGTAATGGGATCTGATGCCCTCTTCTGGAGTGTCTGAAGAGAACAACAGTGTACTCACATAAAATAAATAAATCTCTCTTTTTAAAAAAAAGATATAGTATGATATGGAATGTAGCCCCAGGGTTGAGGATGTAGCTGAAGTTGACAGACTGCCTAGCGTGCACCTCTCAATCTGAGTCTCTGTACCACATAAACCACGTATATTGATATTTTTCCATAATCCCAGAATGCAAATGGAGGCCAGGTAGTCAAAAGCTTAAGGTAATCATAGGGATGCACAGAAAATCTGAGGCTAGCCTGGGCTGTGTTGGATTATATAAAAAATAAAATTAAATAAATAAAAAAATTTAAATTTAACAAAAAGAGGACAAGTTGCAGGACCTTAAAGGAGAACATGTGAAGGGCTTGATAGGTTATTTCTCTGCCAGCAAAATGAGGCAATTCATGCCAGATTAGATCATATTAGAAGAAGGATTGAGGCCAGGGAGTTGCCATAGGGAGAGTGGGGGGGAGAGAGAAAGGATGAAAGGGCATGTGCATAGTGAGAGAAGAGGAGGAGTAAGGGGAGAGAGAGAGAGAGAGAGAGAGAGAGAGAGAGAGAGAGAGAACACAAAATGAATGTCTGGATCATATAGGGAAGGGACTGGGAGAACAGCAGCCCAACCCCAACCCCTGGGCTGGAAAGTTCAGTGTTGCTGAGCAGGGTATGCCAGGTATGGACTGAGGAATGCTGGGAGAACCTGGAGGCCAGGTCTGCTTTGGTATGTAAAATATGCACCTCAGTCCTGGTTCCAGGGTCCAAAACCAGACAGGGTTAAATTGTCAAGGGTAACTAGATGAATTTTAATTGACTTGTCATTTAGAAGCTAGATGTGAGAAACCCATCTTCTCATGTACAGCCAGACAAGTGTAGGGGAATCTATTTTGGTGGGAAGGACACAGCAGGAGAAGTGGTGGTTGGATTGTTGTGTGCCTCAGAAGGGCGTGGCTTGAATCCTTGGAAGAAAACTTCCTCCTGTTCTCTTGGTAGAAGAGGATGTGTTTTATTCTAAAATGCAAAGGCTAATGCCTGTTCTGGTTCCATCCAGATTTAGTGTGGTGGGGCTTCACAAACAATTTCCTGTTCTAGGACAACAGCCTCACCTTACAACCTGAGGTTGCCTAAGGCTGGGGTCAAGGCTAATGCTGGCGAAAGAGTGTCCCCTGCTGGCCAGCCAAAGCCTCATGCTTTTCTACCAGAAACTTCTTTGGTTAGGCTAGGACTGAGTGATAAAGCCTGCGGTCTGTAGACCAGGGTCAATGTCCACAGTAGGTGTGTTTCACTGGGAAATTCAGGAGGACTCAGGAACTCAGGAAAAGTGTTCCTCTTCTACAATGTTCTCTCTTGGGAAAAACTTTTTTCCTTGAGGAAACAAACAAACTAAAAGTTGACTGAATGATGGAGAATCGTGGATGTCTCATGAGAATTTCCAGGATAGTTGTGATGTTAAGGGGTGGAAAGGGAAGGGCATGAAATGTAGGCATGAATTCTATTTTTTTTTTCGAGACAGGGTTTCTCTGTGTAGCCCTGGCTGTCCTGGAACTCACTTTGTAGAACTCAGAAATCCCCCTGTCTCTGCCTCCCAAGTGCTGGAATTACAGGCATGTGCCACCACTGCCCGGCTATGAATTCTATTTTTAAAGAGTTTGTTGAAAAGTTCTTTTAAAAAATGAGAGGTCCATTCTAACTTAATAAAAATCAAATTCTATTCTCTAACATTTTAGTAAGGAGAGAGTGTATCTCGTGTGTGTGTGTGTGTGTGTGTGTGTGTGTGAGCATGTACATTTGATGGAGTTTTGGAATGCTGACTGAGGTGGTATGAGGAGTCATTGGATACTGATAGTTAAGGACAAGGACCCTAGAATCCGCCTGGAAAATTGTTCCAACATCTGAGCCTAGTCATAGATGACAGTCACCAGTCATTTGTCCCCAGATGCATTCAAAATTTGCTTTGTTTGTGACACCAGGACAACAGATCTGGGGCACATTTTAGGTATGTGACAGGTTACTTCCTAAATCAAATGAGATGTGGAATATCTCTCCCTCCCCTCTCCTCTCCTCCCCCCTTCTCCCTTCTGTCTTCCCTCCCTCTAGGTGGAATTGTATGTAAAAGATACACACCTGCGCTCTTGAGAATGGAGGAATGCAAGAATGCGGAGGGAGGAGAAAGATTTTCTTGTAGCCTCTTGGTAAACCTGTCTTGAGGGGCCGTTTTTATCCTCGGCAGCCCTTAATCCCTGGAAAATTCCAGCCCTCTGAATCCTGACAGACACATTCTTACTAGGCATGATCCTGCCCTGAGAACCCTTTTAGGATTGCCTGTAGTGGAGCTAGAGGAAGAGAATGCAGCTTAACCCCCAGAAGTCCTGCTCTCCAATGTTGACTGCAGAACCTGGTAGTGTAATTACCATAGAACTAGAGAATATGTGATATGCCCATAGCTTTCTTTTGTCTTATATCCCGGGTGTAGTTGACAGGGGTCCCTTCTTTCACCCTCCCTTCTCTCTTTTTCTTTCCTTTACTTTCTTCTTTTAAATCATGGAGTATAAACAGTATTGGTTTGGCAATCCAAATATGACTTGAATTCTGATTCTGCCATTAGCAAGTACAAAAATAGCTGACACATACCCAGGACATTCCAACCGTGTCACCAGTGTGACCTTACCTAATCCCCAGGACTATCCCATAAGTACTTATTACTACCATCTTATTGATAAGTAAATCTGAGCCCTCCAAAGGTTAAGCCAGTGTCCCGGGTGACGTGAACTAACAAAGAGGAGAGTTGGCTTAAATTGAGATGGTCTGAGTAACAAATTAACCATTATGAAATCTCTCCTATGACTGTTTACTAATTGTGTTAGTTTACCATTCCAGGATCTAACCATTCCCATTTATAAATTCATGTTTTTAACCAGTATTGAGCTCCGAGCCTGTGTGTGGCCTCACAGATCACAGGCTCCTGATACCCAACAAAATGGCAAGGCGAGAGAGTGGGTACACGGTGAGATTCCCCAGGAAAGCTGAAGGAGGAAACGTCTTTGGGACCAATGTGAGGTAGGAGGCCAGTTCTGAAAGGGTATTTCAGGGAGAGATGGAGTTCAAGGTGTTTGGGGGACTCTAGTAACTTGACCCTTTGACTTAGAAAATAGTGACAGGAAGGGGGGGGATACAGCCAAAGGGAAAGATCAAAGTTCAAGGTTGAAGACCACAGAGGGGAAGGAACAAGGAAGTGAATTCCTGTAGAAGGAGACTGGGGACAGAGAGACTAGTGAACCAGCCAGAGAAATGGCCTGGGTGGGCGAGCTGAGGACATCAAGGTGGCTGACAGGGTAAGGGGGGAAGCCTGAGCAGAGGGACTAGGCACTCAAGGAATCAAGAAGACAGGATGGCGATGACAAGAGAGCAGAGGGAAGCAGTAGCGAACATGGAGACGAAGTGAGGGGACAGTCAAGGAAGATGGCTACTGACGGTTCTTTGGGGCTGTTGTTCCTGTGGCCGTTGAAGGAAGATGCACGGTGCCAGAGGGAGGCGTTGTGCAGCTGAAACTTCGAGCAAACCCTGGCAGGAGCTCCCAGGTGCCAAGTGATCCACCTGTTCCTCAGCCCCATCCCCCCACCATCCTCTCCAGTCCTCAAAGAACACTGTGGTACAGGCGTGCGGCTTCCGCTTTAGAGAGGAAACACATGCAGCGTCGACAGAGGAGAGTGAATAACCAGACAAAGCCCTGTTGTGTATCTTGGGCAAGCAATTCAATCGTTCTGCTTTCTGTATTCCTGTGTGTGTGTGTGGGGGGGAGGTATAAAATGGGGACAATATTCCCTTCTTCATAATGTCGCCGTGAGGAATGACTGAGCAAACACGTAAATGTCTGTCCTGGCAAGTGCACAGAACAAGTTTACCAGTCCTACTGGGTAGCAGGCCTGAGACAGAGAGGAGACACATGTCTGAGGACACATGGCCTGGATTCCGAGTCCCATCAGCTGACCACAAGGCCACCTTTCCTTGTGCGTTCCGTACTGAAGAGAGGATGTGACTAGGGAAAAGGAACAAGAGAAAAGCCAAGGAAATTACAGGAGTAGCCATTAAGGGAGAACTGGATGTGGAAGGAGAAACTGAGGGAAAGACAGAATACAGTCCTAGTGCTGGTTAGGTTTCTTTTTTTGGTCACCTTGACACAAGCCAGTGGCATCAGGGAAGAGGGAATCTCAGTTGAGAAAATACCTCCATCAGATTGGCCCTTAAGCAATTCTGTAGGGCCAGTTTCTTGATTAATGGTTGATGTGAGAGGCCCTAGGCTCCGGTGGGCAGGTACCGCCCTTGGGCAGGTAGTTCTGGGTTATGTCAAAACAAAACAAACAAAACAAAACAAAACAAAACAAAACAAAACAAAACAAACCTATGAGCATCGAGCCAGGGAGCAGCACTCCTTCAAGGTCTCTGCTTCAGTTTATTTCTCTGTGTTCCTGACTTGGGTTTTTGCCCTAATTCTCTTCAGTAATGGACAGTGATTACAAAGGATGGTGTGTGTGTGTGTGTGTGTGTGTGTGTGTGTGTAGGTGTGTGTAGGTATGTGTAGCTCTAATGAACTCTTTCCTCCTTTTGCTCATGGTCTTCATCAGAACAACAGAAAGCAGACTAAGACAGGAAATTGAAACTCTTTCCCGTTTAAATAAAAGTCACTGTACTTAAAAATGACACAGAACACCGGGCGGTGGTGGCGCATGCCTTTAATTCCAGCACTTGGGAGGAAGAGGCAGGCAGATTTCTGAGTTGGAGGCCAGCCTCGTCTACAGAGTGAGTTCCAGGACAGCCAGGGCTACACAGAGAAACCCTGTCTCGGAAAAAAAAAATTACACAGAACTAATTTCTTGTCACCTCACCATTTCCCTTGCTGCTGTGAGACCTTAGGAACAAACCCTCAGGACATGAGACTACCATAGAAGGTGTGATGTCTATTCCTGGTTGTCAATTTGACTATATCAGGTGTGAACTACTATCCAGAATTAGAAGGCTCACCTGTGATCCAGATCTTGAGGCTGGGAGATACAAGTTTCTGACCTGGATCTTGGCATGGAAATTTTAAGGCAAAGTGGCTATGAATCCCAGGAGACTAAGGCAAGGAGATCTCTGAGTTCAAGGTCATCTGGGACAAAGCAAGTCCCAGATCCAGGCAAGGCGGTACACACCTTTAATCTAGGCCACACCTTCTGCTGGAGACCTATATAAGGACATCGGAAGAAGGAAGATTTCTTTTTCACCTGCTTGCCTTCTGGGACAGAACAACTATTGGATTTGGACTTCACAGCTGATCATTTTGGGGGAGTTGGACTACAGACTGTAAGTCATCATAACAATTTCCCTTACTATATAGAGACCATCCATAAGTTCTGTGACTCTAGAGAGCCCTGACTAATACAGAAGGGGTTTGTGTGGATTGGGGTCTTGAAGGAAGGCGGTTGATAAGGCTGATGCAAGAGGTTTCTGTGTCGAGAAGCAGAGGGAGAGGTGGAGGTGATACTCCCTGTACACAGGTTTACAGTGAATCTGGTTGGGAAAGAAGGGGTAGTGGGCATAGTCAGTTCTGAAACCTAAGAGCTAGGGTGGACAGTTTTGAGAACGGGAAGACATTTTTCTTGTGTAGTGGGTCCATTTAGGAATCTGGTGATGTTTTATGGTCCACTTCATTGTGGTTTTAATTCCTAAAAGTGGAATCCATAGGATTATAAGCTTTCCTATCCATAGATGCCCACCCCCCACCCCCCCACCCCACCCCCGGGAACAAGCTGTTCCTGGCTTGATGGCTGGCTGCCTATGAAGCCTTCACCTTTAGGACCTGAGTCAAGTCCTCTTGCTGGTACAGTCACCCAAGAGCCTCTTGCTCCCTGACTCCTCTCCACCCTGTCTGGATCGAGACCCCCAAACAAGCACAGAATATGGAGCAGGACAAAATGTCTAGCTCTAGACAATGAGTTTAGTCAAAAGACTTGCCCTCAGCAGTTTTGGAAATAAGCGGTTGGCTTTCTTATTTCTGAAGGACATTACATGCTGATCAAGTCCTCATTTGGTTCCAAGACAATTCCACCAACACCCGACAGTGGGGAATTCTAGGTAACGGACCCATTACAGGAAGTACCTGGTTTATTCCATGTGCTTAGAAGATGGCTGGCAAGCTTCTTAGGGGCTGGATGTATATTTCACACACATACCCTTTGGCTAGCAGGGCAAGGAAAAGCAGGGAAAATGAGGTTTAGAGTCGAGACACTTGGACATATTTGGGCTTAAATGTTCAATTGATATCCAGAAAATCAGCAGTGACTCTTGACAAGGCTGGAGGAAGGCTGGCAGCAGGCATGGCGCTGCAGATCCCAGAGGGAAGGAGAGTGCATGTGCAACGTCAATAACTTTCCAAGACCTCTTTAGCACCCATCCAATCGGAAATTGAGTGCGTGTCCCGAAGAAACCCATTAGTGCATCACAGAAGAGTTTGCATCCACTAATCCCATTTACTGTTCAATTAGGAGTTTATATATTTCCAGGCCACATAGCCCATACGTGTGTCCTTCTGCCCCATTGTCTATAAGTAGACATGAAATTATCATACCAACTCTGTCTATTGTTGGAAGTGCTATTTTGGGCTGGCCCTACATAATGTAAAATGAAGAGAAGACGTGTGTAGCAAAATCCTGATATGGAAATCCAGACTTAAAAACATTCTCCGATGTCTTGGCATCCTAGGGATAAATTGGTCATAGTTTTCAACAACTCAGATCAAAGCCAAATGCTGTTTGCATTCAGACAGTGATTCAGGGACCATGTCTTATTTGGCTCCTTTGAAAATAAAGCACAGACATTTTTCCGTACCTACGAGAGAAAGCTTTTGTCTGCCACATTTGCGCACTATGCATTTTATTGTACTCTAATACAAAATTTTACATCTTGCCTCATGTCTTTCTCAGAATTATCCCAGCATCTCTAAGTTGAGGTGCCTGTTACAATGGCCTCCTGATGTAATGTGAAGAAGAAAAATATAGGCCAACTGGTAAAGATAAAAAAATAAACGAGAGTAAAGCAAACACATATGGAACTTCTACTCTCAGAGTTGAAATGTATATGAGTGTATATGCAAATCAGCCTTCTAAACAGAGACGTGGCCTGAGCTAGACATCGGTGTTTAGGAAATGGCCAACTTTGCTTTGCATGGCCTTTCACTCCTGGCTGGGAGGATTCCTATGATGCCTGACCCTCATTTTCAGCTCCCTTCCTTACTCTCTGTGTCACCCCTGTAAGACTGTTCTGCACCCAGGACCTAATCCAGGACTCCTGTCTGAACTGCCCACTGATTCCTCAAAACTGTGCGTTTTGTGTCCCTTGCCTGTGGGCCTGACTGAGTGATGATTACTTAAATGACCCGCTTGAAAGAAAAACTAGTCTCACAGAGTCAGTTCTTGACTTTATCAAGTGGATATTTTACATACGTGGATGGATGATTTCCAGGTTGTGCTTTGTCCTCTCCAGCTCCAGAGGGTGTCCCAGACACAGAGAACTACAGCTTTGGTGTAGAATGACAAGAGTGTGCACTAGTAAGTGCACATGCAGGAGAGGTGAGGGAGCATCAGGTTGGGTGGAAAATGGGGATAGCCACACTGATTTTTTTTTTTTTTTTGAGACAGGGTTTCTCTGTGTCTTCCTGGCTGTCCTGGAACTCACTCTGTAGACCAGGCTGGCCTCGAACTCAGAAATCCGCCTGCCTCTGCCTCCCAAGTGCTGGAATTACAGGCGTGCACCACCACGCCCGGCCCAGCTGCACTGATTTTATTAGGTCCAATGAATCGTTTTTGTTTTTTTTTTTGTTTGTTTGTTTGTTTTTGGTTTTTCGAGACAGGGTTTCTCTGTGTAGTCCTGGCTGTCCTGGACCTCACTCTGTAGACCAGGCTGGCCTCGAACTCAGAAATCCGCCTGCCTCTGCCTCCCAAGTGCTGGGATTAAAGGAGTGCGACACCACGCCCGGCTGCCCAATGAATCTTTTATTGTGGGCTTTGTGTGAAAGAGGCATCTCCGAGCAATCAGCAAATATCAACTAACTTTATCTTCAAAAAAAGTACTTTAGCTTGAAGATGGCTACCCCACTGATTCTCCATTATGGCTCTAGAGACCAGCACTGAAAGATGAAGGGTTTTCCTTACTGCCACACAGCTATTAAAAATGGATCCCAGACTGAACCCGGTAGTTTGGTCCCATAGTCTCCATTCTTATTTTAGTATGTGTGTGTGTGTGTGTATGTGTGTGTGTGTGTGTGTATGTGTGTGTTCTACATGCAGGTGACCACTTGTGGAGGACAGTGGTCAGCTTTAGGTCTCTAACTGAATGAACCCCGAGTTGTCATCATGGCTGGGTTGGCTACCTAGTAAGACCCTAGGTTTAGCTGTGCCTGGTCCCCCAGCACAGGAGCTGCAGGCTATGTTACCTTACCAAGCTTTTATGTGGCTTCTGTGGCTTGGGACTCAGGTCCTAGTGTGTGTAGAGTTAAGTACACTGACTGCTGATTCAGCTCCTCAGCCCTAGACAGTGATGGTGGTGGTGATTTTCTTTTAAAGATTTATTTATTTAGTGTGTGTGTGAGAGAGAGAGAGAGAGAGAGAGAGAGAGAGAGAATGAGAATGCATGTGTACCATGTGTATGTGGTGCCTACAGAGATCAAAATGAGAGCGTCAGACCCCTGGAACTGAAGGTATGAAAGTGTAAGCTCCCACGTGGGTTCTGAGAACAAGTGCTGGGGAGCCCTTGTCGTCTTCACTCCATTCAGTTTGTCCATTTATCAAGTCTGTGACACAGTGCAGTGGCCTGGGTGATCTGAAAAGAAGGGCAAAGGGCTCTTGACAGTGGTTTTGTACTGTGGCTGCCCATTAGGATTACCTGAACAACTTCTAAGCAATTCTGATAGCCAGCCTCCTTGTTCACTGATCAAATCACAAGTTCCCTGGAGCCCTGCCAATTACATAACAAAGCTTCCCAGAGTGTCCAAAAACCAACCTAACCCAACCCAATCCAAACCAAAACCAACCCAAGCCAACCACCCAAACCCAAAACCACAGCTAGCTCTGAGAAGAGTCCCTGCAGAGGATTGGATACTCAAAGGTAGGGCTCATAGCATTCTTTTTTTTCAAAGATTTATTTATTTATTATATATAAGTACACTGTAGCTGTCTTCATACACAAGAAGAGGGTGTTAAATCTCTTTATGAATGGTTGTGAGTCACCATGTGGGTGCTGGGATTTGAACTCATGGCCTTCAGAAGAGCCATTGGTGCTCTTACCTGCTGAGCCATCTTTCCAGCCTCTGCTCATAGCATTCTTAAATATTATTCCTACAACAATTACAATAAATTCTCTCAGAGGACTCAGAACCCATGCTGTTTGGCTCTGAGGATAGGAGGGAGTTCAGACAGTGCATGAATGAATTTTAGGCTCCTGTGACAAAATACTAGAAACCCGGTGTCACACACAGCTCAACCCTGCACCTTAAGATTCTGTATGACAGGAGTATGACACTGGACTCTCTTTGGCCATGATCAAGGTGTCTGCAGGCATCTGTTAAAGTCTCTAAGAGTTTGTTCAATTGCCTTCTGCAGTATTGGAAGGAGAGGCTACTCATGCCTCTTGGGTTAGCGGCCCCTCTCTGCACCTCCAGAGTTAGGGAGCCTTTCTGTGGCCTTCTTCCATGCTTTGGATCATTTTCTCAGCCTGCTTTCTGTGTCTCTTGTGCCCGTGTAAGAACCCTGGTGATTAAACTGGGCTAACATTTGCTGCTTTAGGGTACTTTCCTTAACGTCCACCAATTGCCAACCTTCATCACCAGCTTAAGTACCCTTGACTTTGTAAGCTAGCATAGTCATAGGCTCTAGGGACATTGGGAAACAGGTGTTACTACCACAGAAAGCCTCCCAGAGCAGAAGGAAGTTGGTATTCAAGATCATACTATGTGGATGTAGTTAGTAGAGAAGGTCTAAAGAATTAGAGGTGTGGGAGAGAGTGCAAGAACGCCTCCCTAGTTCATTTTCTCTTGCTACAAACTGAGACCTTAGTAATAAAGGCTTACTTAGTTCAGGGTTCTGAAAGTCTCAGGTTGGGGGACACATGCTGCTGAGGACTCCTTATAGTCTCAAGGGAATACAAATGGTGATTTCCTGGTGAGGAAGAAGCTGGTAAGCTCATCTCCCCTGCTCTTAGAAAGTCCTAATCATGACCACAGACCTCATGCTTACAACCCCAAGCTGGCACTAACTACTCTGCAAAGACTCCCATCTTGTATTGCTGTAAAAATGAGCATTAAATTTTAACTTGAGTTTCAGAGAGGACAAACATTCAACCCCTCACAGGAGGTTTGAAGGAGGCACAAGAGGAGTCCTGTAGCAGGCCAACTCACCAGCAGTATATACATGTTCTTAAATACATACGATTTATGGTGCCATATGTTTTATCAGCGTCTTTTGCTGCATTGTGCTTAGTGGAATACAATGTTCCTAGAAAAACTATGTGAACTGCCGCTGGCGGGGCTGGGTTTGAATCCCCTCTCTGTCCTTTTTAGCTATGTGTCTGGCATCATTGAATGAGATCATTGGTCTCTTTGTTCAGTCCCAGCATAGAATAAGCCCCTGATAAATGTGAGCTGTTATCACCGTCATAACTAAGGTGCATTTGGTCCTGACCGCTTGTAACCTGATGCCCTCTCTCTTTCCTCCACGTCCACTTCTTGCTGGAAGAAAGAGAAAGCAGTGAGGAGAAGAACATTTCTGATCTGTGCAACCCGCTGAGATAACATCATTATTATCAAGTTCAAATGGTCTAACTGCCTGCCTCTAAATTCAATCTATAATCTAAGGACTCTCTGGCCCTGATGCTCATGCCAACAGCCCCAAGTGATATCTAGATTTTTAAATGTCATTTAGTTATAAAACGCCGGACCGAAAAGCATTGGGGGTGGGGAGGGTGGTGGTGGATGAGCTCAAGCTTTGGAAAGTTGGACCAACAACAGTTACTGCAAAAACCGGGGGGGTTCTGAGATTCAGGGCTAGGCTGCTGTAAATGATTTCTTTGCTGTTTCTCAGAGTCGTTCCGTGGCAATCTTAGGGCTCTGCTTTACCTTAGGCAGTTTGGAATGTACGAATTTTCTTTCGGGAGATGGGTTCTGAGCAGCATTTGTTAACCAGTAACTGGGAGCATACAGTAATGACCCAGCTTTTCAAAGCCTTTGTCTGACAGGTAAAATGGATGTGTCACTCCATCTGACCTCCAAAGGTTGGTCAGTGGATCTGAGTCATTGTTTAATTATGGGGGAAATTAATGTCCTTCTTTAATATTGTACTATCTAAATGATTGGAGGGTCCCAAAGAGAGCCCAAACCACAACTTTATTTTTAATGCAGGCTTTTTTTTTTTTTTTGGTCTTTTTTTGTTTGTTTATTTTTGTCTTTGTTTTTGTTTTTGTTTTTGTCGAGACAGGGTTTCTCTATGTAGCCATGGCTGTCCTGGAACACACTCTGTAGACAAGGCTAGCCTCCAACTGGAAATCTGCCTGCCTCTGCCTCCCAAGTGCTGGGATTAAAGGCATGCGCCACCACCCCCTGGCTTGTTTTTGGTTTTGTTTTTGTTTTGAGACAGGGTTCCTCTATGTAGCCCTGGCTGTCCTGGAACTCACTCTGTACCAGACTGGCCTTGAAATCTGCCTGCTTCTGCCCCCCAAGGGTGGGGATTAAAAGCATGAGCCACCACTGGCCAGCAAAAAATGATACCAGCATTTACTAGGTAGTGAAGCATGTCTTTATCTTTACATCTTCTATGGTCCCTTAGCTATGTTAGGTGCTTTTATAGGTTGTTGGTACTTGTATAAAATACAATAAAAGGAACTTAATAGTTCTTGTATATGGAGATCAGGAGGGAGCCGTCCAGGGCCAGGCACATGTTTTCTGTAACCCAGCTCTGCAGGAACTTTAGCTTTTTCTGCAGGTTCCGAGGAAGGCAGTTTCATTTCTTCCTCAGTATCTCTCCACAGCACAGAGGAAGAAGGGATACTTCTAGAATCTGTCAAAAAACCATTCTTTCCTATCAGTCCAAATTGGGTCAGCCTGTTCTTGAGCTAGCCTCATGGCCTTAGGGATGGAGCGGTGGGGGAATGTCCTGTACTGATTGGCTTAAGGCTAGATGAACTAGCCATCCTCTTTGACAAGGTTAAATAGAATTTCTCTTAGAATCCTCAAGCCACTCCTAAGAGCTGGGGAGGGGAGCGGGGTCAGTTTGCCCTGAAGCCATTATACTGAACCCATTACCAACTGGGAAAGCCCAGCTTGCACAAGTTTATCTGCTAGAGGTTCCATTCCTACCAAGTCTTTACAAAGCGTCAGGTAGCAGAACTGAAGTCCTCCATGGGCCGGGGTACAACCTCTAGTCTTCTAGTAAGTAGTGGAGCTGAGATTTCCAGGTTTTCTGATTCCAAAGTCCACCCTCCTTCCAACACGCAGCCTGAGGGAATGAACAAATAAACACTAGGTAGAGGCGGGCTCAGCTGCCCTGAAGGACTAGGGGAGACTTGTGTTTGAAGTGGGCCACTCCCACAGGCACTGGGACCCTGGGAAGGTATTTTACCTCTCTACCTGTTTCCTCGTCTGTGAAATGGAAATTGTACTGCTGTTTGACTTCACTGGGCTGGGTTCGAGAACTAAGTGTGGATGTCCATTTAAGGATACCCATGGCCCAATGGAGGTCGACACTCTCAGTATAAACTGCTATGTTTTGGGGGCAGTTGGTCATTAGAATAATCGACAACAAAGCCACACCCTGTGTCCTCCGACTTAACTACAAGGGAACAGAAGTGTCTACAGGTGAGACTTTCCCGAGTGCCATAGTCACAACAATTTTGGAGGAAGAGAAGACTTCCAAGCTTATGAAAACTCACCTGCAGGCCAAATTAAGGAAGCATTTAAAGAAGCTGACAAATGGCTCTTGCTCCTCAGAGCCTAATTGTACCCAGTTACACAGCTGGGCCCTGGTGTCACCTGCCCCTCCTTCAGACGTCTCTGTAACAGAAACCCTGCCTCCCTACACTTCGCATCCCTAGTCTTTCCTCTCTGACTCCCCTCTCGGCCTCTTTTAGGATTCATTTTCGTTTCTGTAGGGAACCCCAAGGCCTGTTTGTGAGTGACCAGTGAGTGTTTATCAGCTGGGAAGGCCTCACATCCCAGCACAAAGCCTGGCGTGGAGATTTTGGATTTTCTTCATCGGGGAAACAAAAGGCTACAGAGCCCCTGCACGCTGAGCGAGTGGGCAGATGTTTAGACTCGCTCACAGGATTGAAACGATTAGAGAGACAAAAGCAAGTGGTTAGTGTTGGCCACCGCTTCTGCGAGTGGGAAGCCATTCTTGCAGTTCCCCGTTAATACAGCCATTCATTTGATCAGCATTACTTACTAGCGGCTCACAGCGCTTCTGAGAGTCCGTGGAGAGCCTATGAAGAAAGGTACAGGTTCCAGCCATTGGAAGACATTCACAAGAAGGCTGTGAGGGACAAGACAGCATCTCAATGAGGTAGTTAACTTCCCAGCACTGAAAGCAGCCAGTACTGGGGCCGACTAGTAGAAGAATCATTGTGTAATACTATATACATCTACTTCTAGTCTTCTAGTAAGTAATGGAGCGGAGATTTCCAGGAATCTGTCAGGAGATAGCCCATTGGTCTCTGCAGAATTTTAGATGCACAAGCATATAAAAAAATGGGAAGGAAAAAAATGCAGTCATCGAAAGACACGGAGAGGCACTGTATCAAGAAAACTGCTTAATCTGGTCAGTTATGTTTGAAGTTGATATATTTACATCTTTTTTTTTTTTTTTTTTTGAGACAGGGTTTCTCTGTGTTGCCCTGGCTGTCCTGGAACTCACTCTGCAGACCAGGTTGGCCTCCAACTCAGAAATCCGCCTGCCTCTGCCTCCCAAGTGCTGGGATTACAGGCATACGCGCCCGGCCACATTTACATTTTAGGCTCTGATGTAGTTTTGGCCTCAGAAGAGAAAGAGTGTTCTGGTATGTATATAATCTGTATAATTGAGAACTTAAAAAAAAACCAAAAACTGTACCAGTGGCTGATGGGTCTAGACCAACAGGACTAGCATAGGACACCTTTGGTGAGAATAACTTAGATTTTATTGGCCCTCTCAAACATGGGTAGCATAATATGAGATTTGCTGTATTCTACTATTTGTACTGCTTATGCAGGAAAGTGAAATGGGAATTTTCCATCTTACACACTCAGTCCCCTTCTGTAATTTGGCAAACACTGACTTTTTCCACTGCATTTCTACCTGACTGGACTCTTGTCAGCCGGTGTGTGTGTGTGTGTGTGTGCGCGCACGCTTGTGTTTTAATAGCTAGGCATGCTGTTACTGGTGCTATTAGCTCATCTTATCTGCCTGCTAGAGTTCAGATTTGATTCTGGCTACTCTACAGGAACAGGGCCCTGCTACCCGCTTTTGCAAGTTTGTAAACAGACTGCTGATAGACGGCACAGATACACACATATAACAGTTCTGAAGCCTGCTGCTAACTTCTCCTTGGGAGCGTTCAACGGCTGTAGCCACAGGGTTATGAACACACCTCTGTTTTGACTTGAGCCTTGTGTCTGCAGCTGTGCAGGATCTGTGCCTTCTGAGATTCTCTGAGGCGTCTCTGATTGCTTCTCTACCATTCTGTGACCACCAGCTCAGGCAGCCAGGCTACTCCATGCTTCCCTGGTGTGTGTGTGTGTGTGTGTGTGTGTGTGTGTCCTCCACACTCCCTGCACACTTAGTTGTGTTCAATAACATTGATTATAAGAGACTGTGAAGCTGGGCGGTGGTGGGGCACGCCTTTAATCCCAGCACTTGGGAGTCAGAGGCCGGCAGATTTCTGAGTTCAAGGCCAGCCTGGTCACAGAGTGAGTTCCAGGACAGCCAAGGCTACATGGTGAAACCCTGTCTCAAAAAAAGGAGAGAGAGGGGGGGAGGGGGGAGAGACTGTGAACTTTACACACTCGTGTAATGACTAATTTTCATTGTCGATTCATTTTAAAATCACCTTGGAGGCAAACCTCTGGGTATGTATCTTAGGGCATTTCCACAAATGTTTTATAAAGGAGGAAAGGTCAGTCCACCATAAATGTGGGCTGCACCATCCCACAGGCTGGGGTCCTCAACCCATATACATAGGAAAGCAAGTAGAGCAATTACCTTCACTTCTCCGAGTTCTCTATGATAGACAGCACCAAGACAAGCCTCTTCCTTACTTTTACTGGGTGTTGTATCAGAGCAATGAAGAGAAGCAACTGATGGGACTTTCCATCTGCTTTTCATACAGTCAGAGAGAATCCTGTTATATTGTGGAGCAATAACGTTGAAAGAACCTAGGGATTCTGGGTCAGCAAACTTAGCTGAGCCTGCAATTCTCTCAACTTCACCGAACCTCACTGTCCTTGCCTCTAGACTAATGGCCATTCCGTGGCTTTGAGGAATGATGAGGTGATATACTCAAGAGCCTTGAGGTTTTGCTCTATCCCAGGCCCACGCTGAAGGAAGGCCTTAAGTAACATCTCCCCATAAGCAGAGCCGGCCAAGAGTAACTCTTTCAGTCTCCCTGCTCGGACAGATTAAGTACGCTTGAGCTGGCACGGGGCGCCCCGTCTGCTGAGTCACTTGTCTTGAGTCAGTGGTTGAGATTAATACAATGTGGGTCTCTGGAGAGGGAGGATGCTGGCTGGGCCACAGTTCCCACCTTCCTGGCTGAAAGGTCTCCAGGCATGATTCTTAAGGACCAAAGATAGGGAGGCTCGTGGGGAGGGAAGCGTGACTTTTCTGACCACCGTCACTTTCTTTTTTCCCACTGTCTCTCGTCCCTCTACTCTGACCTGTTCAATTTGGAATCAGCACAGATTTCGTTCTGAGTCACTCTAGAGTTGATCTGGTGGCATGCCAGGGTGACTCTAACTCTCTGGATAGACACGCATCTGCATTCTTGCTCCCATCCCAAGCACTGCACCTAGTTAGTAGTAAACATGTCAGGAATATTAGAGACTCATGAAAATGCCACCAAAGTAAAACGCCACTCCCACTCGTGGACTCAAAATAACAAAGGAAATTTGGGGATCCCTACACTAATGACTTTAATGGCTTGTAACCTCCTTATTATCTCATCCCCAAGAGTATGTATTAAAGTCGGTTATGGTACTAGATGTTTCCTCTTATAGCTTTGATATTCCCATTGTCTGAGAAGTTTTTTTTCCAGGCCCCAAGATGTCGTCTTTTCACCCCCACACATCCAAACCACAGCGGTCCATCATTACCTGAAACACTGGCAAAGTTTTTATTTTTCCTGCCTGTTTTTTTTTTTTTTTTTCATCCTTCCTCCCCGGTTTCATGGTTTCATCCTTCAGTCCAGTCCGGGGAGTGGCGTACAGTCTGAGAAGCAGAGTTTCCCGTGATGCTTGCGACTTTAGCAGCCTGCCCTGCTCCCGGAGGCTGCTGTTCACGAGGATGGGGTGTTAAGTGCATGCCAGGCATGTTGCAATAACTAGCCACAGTGGAAGAATCCTGGCCCTTTCCACCGCTTGGTTTCTTTGTTCTTGTGACGCTGCTGTATGCTCCATTTTATGAGTATTTTCTTTTCTTACGTGTGGTTGAACAAGTCTACTGCTATCCTAGGCTTGGGCATTTGTATTAGAAAGGAGAAGATGGAGAGAGAGAGAGAGAGACAGACAGACAGACAGACAGACAGAGCAGGGAAACCGACTATGACAAAGCACAGTGCTCGCTGTGCTGTTTGATTCCCTCGCCGTTCACGTCTGCTGTGACACGTGGTGTTTTATAGAGTTTGTGTCTCCCTCCAAAAGAAACCAAGACCATAATAAGGTCTAGGAAAGCAGTATTGTGAAAAACTAGGTTTCTCCTGCTGACGCCACTTATTATCACAGATTAGGACCGAGTAATGCTTCTGCTGAAATGAGACACTCAAAAACAGCACTGCCAACCATCTTTTTGGTTTGGTTTTTCTGGCCTAAGTCATTTGTGTCCTTGGTGGGGGTGTGTGTCTATCTATTATAATGCTATGTTCTATTAGAATGAGAGTAGAATAGATTCTAAGGACCAGAGGAGTTCTTTCTACGTATATTATATGTGTTTGTGTGTTCGTGTGCAGATCTGTGCATTCACATGGAGGCTGGACTATGTAGGTGTCTTTCTTTTATTTATTTATTTATTTTTTTACTTTTGGACAGGCTGTTTCGCTGAACCTGAAGCTCACTGATTTTGCTAGAGTGGCTGGTCAGTAATGTCCAGGGATCTGTCTGTCCACTCCCTCCCCAACTCCTAACCAGTGCAGGAATTTCAAGTGTATACTACCATGCCTGACTTTTTACATAGGTTCTGGGGATCTGAACTCAGGTCCCACACTCTTAAGGCAAACATTTGACTGACTGGGCTGTCTGTCTCTCCAGTCCCAGCCTAGCGGTATACTAAGTGTCTGTGGCACCTAGTTCTAGTTCATTCCATCCACAAAGAGGAATAGAACAAGACTCACTGTATACAAAGGACTAACGGGAGGATGCCAACAGTAATAGACTCATTCGATTCCAAGCTGGGAAGTCTTTGCTTTCTGTGGCAATCCACAGTGGGTCTACTAGTAGCAGGTCTTTTTCTGACAGGCTTCGGAGGGCTCTGAACAGCCTGATGGAAGGGCTGTAGCTTAGGTGGGATAGAAAGGCGGAGAATGTTGAACTCTAAGGAGAAAGTACCACTGTACATAAGCAAAGTCTGCGAGGTGGGTGTGGCCATTCCTCCTAGCCAGTCTTCAAATGAAACTCTGGTTGTTCTTCTTCCCCCCCTCCCCACCCCCTTTTTCTTCCTTCTACCCCTTGGAAGATGTCACAGGCATCCTCTCTGCATTCCACAGCCAGTTTTGGAATTGCCACCAGCATCCAATCCCACATATTAGGGTCTCCCCTCCTTTTTTTTTTTTTCAACCACTTTTCGGTTTCCACACCCCCCCTTCTTTTACTACAAGGATTTCTCTCTTGTTCCGTGGGAGTTGACAACACGTCCCGTTGAAGGACTGACACTTTTTTAGGTTTAAAAAAAAAAAAAAAGCAAACAAATAGGTCCAGAAAGGTGAAGAGTCTCACCCGCGGTTACCCGCTCTGGAGTTTTATGGGAAGGAGCGTGTGTGCGCGAACGTCAAGAGGGAGACACTGGCTGGCCTGGTGACCAGGAGCCCGCCCCCAGCCCTCCCCGCCCCCTCCGGCGCTCGCTCACACTCAGGAAGCAGCTGGCTGCGGGCCGGCCCTCGCGGCCGCACACACATCCACACTCCTCGCCGGGCAGCCTCCCTCCCGCCCGCCCTCTTCCCCCTTCCCCTCTCCCTGCAGCCGCTGCGTCCCCACTGCGCCGCCGGGGCAGCCCAGAGCGCGGCGCGCAAGGGCACCGGGGCGCCAGGGGCCGCGCACCTCGGGGCCGCGGCGGGCCCGAGTCCAGGCTCGCACCGGCGCTCTCCAGCCTCTACCCAGCTCAGGCAGCCAGCATCCCGAGCCCGGCCCCCCCTCCAGGCATCGCCCTCGGCCCAGCGAGAGGATGAGCACCCCGGGCCAGGCTCCAAGTCGCCTCTCAACTTTGTAAAAGACATGATTGGAGTGTGTCTGCGCGTAGCGCGGACAGGGAGCTGATGCGGAGAGTCGGCCCGCTGCCCTGCCGCCGCCGCCTCCTCCTCCCAGGGCCGCCGCCGTCGCAGACCTCGCGCGTGCACACACACGGCCCCTCGGGCCGCGGTTCCGCGCTCCGGGTCCGGGGCTTGGATGCGAGTTTTCCTTTCCGAAGAAGACAGAGCCCGCGTGGAGCGCCGAGGGGTTCAGCCTCCACCCACGAGTCGCTAGTGCTGTCACGCTAGGGCTGGCCGGGAGAAGGGACCCGCTCGCCTAGCTTTGTTGTGGAAATCCGGTTACCTGGTAAGTGGATGCCATAGGAACTTTGTTCCGCAAGCAAGGGACGGGGAGAGAAGGCGCTCGAGAGTGTGGGGGCGGCCAGGCTCGGAGACGCAAAGTCGGGATTAGAAATAGTTTCTGCACGCCGGCTGGGTGGCATTCGCGCGGGTTTGAGGACGCGATCACCCCAACTCCCCCAGACCCACAGGTTTCTAGGGACGTAGGCACAGCTTACCGAGGCTGATGAGGACACTCATTTAGCCATCAAACTGGCTGTCAGTTGCCTAAGAGCGCGGAGTGTATGTAGACAGAAAAGAAACCAACAAGGTGTGGAAGTTTCGCTTATGAGGGAGAGTCTCGGTGCCTTTTAGTAGACTATGCAGGTACCAGAAAGCTACACAGTCAGGGCGCGCACCGGGGTCCTGCTTCGGGAAACTTTGGCAAAGTGGGGAGTGATGGGGTGGCTTTGAGGTCTTCAGCTCACAGTCGGGGTTATAGTTGTCTTTCCGGCTTCCACGTGTTTGTGGAGCGCCAGGAAGGCTGTTTTTCCACTTTTGCGTCTCATCCAAGTTTGGTGTCCCCCATTGTTCAGTGAGGTCCTCGGGTTTAGGGGCACAGCAACTAGTTAGGAGAGGTGCATCGATCCGAAGTCGCCAAGTTTTCAACTGTAACCTCCCACGCCACGAAGTCGCAGACACACTCAGACACCAGCACTCCCCGCCGGGTTTGTCACCTCGCGTTTACATTTTTATGGGCCGGGGACAAAATGTCAGAACTGTTTGGGAAATGTCTGTCTCGAGTCCCGCTTAAAGGCTCCGGTCCCCATAAATGACCCTTGTGTCTATTTTGAAGTCGGTCGGGACCACTTTCTGGAAAGCGTGAGTGAGCTGTTGGCTCTCCTAGACACACACCTTGCCCCAAGCAATAGTTCCAAGTTACTCACTAGAGCTGACAAGTCACCCAGGGGACGAGGAACTCACCCAAGTGTCTGAAAACCTTGACCGGGGCGGATTTGTCATCCTATGGATGATTCAAGTAGGTACCTGGAGGAAACTTTTGGAGGTTTCTTTTTCTTTTTCTTTTTTTGGCAAAAGAGTTCAGCGAGGTCGCGTCCTTAGACCTGGTAGTGTGTTTGGGAGGCGACAGCAAAACGACACCCGTGGGGGCGGGGAGGACAGTCGCCCCGTGGTCGGGACAGGGGCACTGCTGGGCCGTGTGTACCCGAGTGCAGCACCAGGGTCGCCCGCAGCCCCGCTTCCTAACTGGCGGCTGGCGGCGGCCTTTCAGCCCCTCACTTACTCAGTACGAGGTTGCACAACAGGAAGCCGGCACGAGTTTGTTTTGTTTTGTTGCGTTCGCTTGCTCGCTCGCTCGCTGGCTGGCTGACACGCCGCGGGTGGGGGGCGGGGGCGGAGCGGGGGCGGCCGGGTTGCAGCGAGCACCACGTAGGGCCCTGGAGCCTTCACCTCCGGACCCACCCCTCGCTCACCTCCGGAGAGCCCCGGGGCTAGGACCCAAGACCCCCCGCGGGGCAAAGGTGTGTGGGTGTGGGGTGCGTGGGAGGGCGAGAACCCCAGGAGGGTGGTTCACCCGCTGTCCCGGGCCGCACATCTTGGGCCCGCAGACCCTCTGCCACTCCTGGTCCTCGGCCCGGTGTACCTCCCTTCCTGGCTTGTCTTTCCTGGTGTCCGCTAGGTCCCCTGGGATAGAGGGTAGGGGGTCACTTCCGGAATTCTCGGGAGCAGTGACTGCAGGGACTGCACTCCAGCAATCGCTACTCTCTCTCCTGGAGAGGACGCCTTCCCAATTACTTAGAACTTTAGGACTTCAACATCTCTTGAATTGGGGGTAGTGGTCTCAGGTGGCCCTAGAGTTGGTGAGGAAAGAGAAATTTATACAGCTCCCCCCAGTGGACCAGTTCCCCATTGGGTTATAGGACCTGGGGAAAGCAAGACCTAGAAACTCAGGGTTTTTTGTTGTTGTTGTTGTTGCCCAAGAATCCCTGCCAAACTTAAGCATCCAGGAAAAACACTGCCGCTCATAGTCGAGAGCATTTCTTGGCCTGAAGGTGAACTCAAGACAAAAGCAAAACTCTTGTGTCTGTTCTGAAGCTTTGATGAGTCACGATTTCTTCATTGGGAAGTAGCCGGGCCCGGTTCCCTAAATGTCTCCGTGCCCATTGCACTGCAATTTTTAGACTAAATTAGGAACTTTGATTCATTGTAAAAATGAATTTGTGTTAGTTTAAAAACCTTACTCCTCTTTCTCTTTGCTTTCATGTGAGGCTGCACTAAAGCAGGTGCAACCTGTGAAGAAAGTTTGCAGAAAAACAATGAAGGTTGTGCCTGGAAACTTGGAAGTGATCTAAAGCTAAAACTGTGTGAGAGGACATCCCTCCCATCCCCCGCCGCCCCGTTTTCTTCTCTAGTGAGAACTGCTGACGTTTAATGTCTTTTCTAGAATCTGCCTCAGTTTTCGCCTAGACTAGCGCCAACCCCCCTCCCCCTTGAGTTGAAGGAGGCTTTATTCCTATTCTTACTGGTACTTAGTACAAGGCTTTTCTTTCCTGTCAGGAGGACTCAGGCCTTCTCCAGAGTAATTAATTTTGTGTGCTCTAGGTTGATTCCCGTTCCCCTTGCTTGCCTTGAGATCAGGTAGAGTGGCCTTCAAGTCATGGATTCTTCAATGTTTCCACCAGTTTCATTGGTGATTTCTACCAAAGTTGTAGTTCTTCCGGGGTCAGCAAAGGTTGGATACCTGGGGTTGGTTGGGGGTTGGTTGGTCCTTATCCAATGGGAAAGCAACTCTCCTTGGATGGACTCTGGAGTCTACCTAGTGGGTGGAATTTTTGCCTGACCCAAATTGAGAGAGTTGAATACATGGACGTGATGTTTTGTAAAAGCTCTCTGTATTGATGTGGCTGTTCAGGGGACAGGAAGGAGTTCTGTCCTTCAAGTTCAGAGGACAGGAAGGAGTTCTCTCTCATTACCCCCCCCCCCTTCTATGAGTAAAGTATGAGTAAAGTAGGCCTGAGGGCATTCTGTCTACCTTGGCCTCTCCTGTCATAGTTATTGATCTCTGGAGCTGGAGTGTTCGTTTTAATTCTCCAATATGGCAAGAGTGATTTTGTAGGAGCTGATCCAGGAAGAGGCACCAGAGCCCACTCTTATCCTTTGTGGAGAAGTCATTTCCTGTGTTTCTGCAATTATTTGTCTATAGAGGAAGTTATACCGTAAATAAGGTGCCAATACAGGCTTAACTCTGGCTGGTTCATAAACCCAATCAGGACTGAAGTAATAGGGAAAAAAAAGGCATGTAGGTAGTCTTTGTAATGAAAATACAATGTTTATTCAAGGAGAAAGACAAAATGAAACCTCAAACATGGTATTAAGATGAACTGAATTAGCCGGGTAGTGGTGGCTCACGCCTGTAATCCCAGCACTTGGGAGGCAGAGGCAGGTGGATTTCTGAGTTCGAGGCCAGCCTGGTCTACAGAGTAAGTTCTAGGACAGCCGGAACTACACAGAGAAACCCTGTCTCGGAAAAACCAAAAAAAGGAAAAAAAAAAAAAAAGATGAACTGAATTAAAACATGCCAAAGTTTCAAGTTTTCCTAGTTTCCTACTTTAGGCAGAGTTGACACACAGGCCAATATTTTTTGGGGGGTAGAATAAAATCCATATGGAAGAGCACACCTTTTAGCTTCAGGAACAGGACACAACCAACCTATCAGCCGCCCAGGAACTTCTCTCACAGTGGCTGCCCTTCTGTGAGGAAGTGGTTCTCGACCTGCGGGGTGTGACTCCTCAGGGTGCCGCACATCAGATATTTAGATTACAGTTTGTAGCAGAAGCAAACTTACGGTTATGAAGTAGCAATGAAGAAATTTCATGGTTGGGGGCTCACCGCAACATGAACTATATTAAAAGGTCATAGTGTCAGGAAGGTTGGGGACCCCAGCTCCCCATGTTCCTGTATTGAACGAGTGTCTCCTGCTGTTGGAAGAGTTCTAGCCTTGTTTGATATGCACACAACTTTATAGCAGGCCAGACAATTTATTTTCTTGAAAGGAGATGGGAACAGTTTGGCTTAGAGACAGTAGTCAAGCATTATTTAATTTGATAGAATTAAGGGGAAAATGAGTCATGTCTGTACCTGGTGACAGTCTGGTGCCAATATGAGTACCTGGCTTGGTGTGACTCTAGGTGAGCAGGAAAAAATGCTATAGAGGATGCATTGGTAGCCCTGGTATGAGGGGCCAACACCCCACAGCAAAGGGAGCTTGGTTCTAGTCCTGAATTGACTGTGAAAGCTGACCACTAGAATGTCACGATTCAGGCAACAATATTGTGTCTACCCAGAGGAAGGAGTAGGATTTATATGTCAATTTTTCGTACTTGGAGAAAGGAAGAGAGAGGAGAAGCAACAGGCTAGAAAGCATAGAGCGGTAATTAAACTGGATCTACAGGTCACAGAGCATGGGACTCTAAATTGCACGATCATATGTCACTTAGACTATATTTATTCAGATGGTAAGTAAGGACAGACTACTATGATATATTTCATTTATGTTCTCTGCATAATATGAACAGTATGAGTACAGTAAGTATACATGTGTTTAAAGGTATTGAGGTTTATGCCTCAGACAGGTGTGAAATGGACAGTGCATGGCAGTCTGTAAATTCAGGGGCTTGGGGCAGTTCAGAGATAGATTAGACCTAACCACAAAACTCAGTGAGAATTTAGACAGGGAAATAAAACAGGCAAGTGGCCATGTTGGAGTGGTAGGACTGTGAGTGAGTAAAGTAGTTAACATTTGTAGGGTTCTTTTATGTTCCTGGCACTGTGCTTAAGACTATGACATACAGTTTTCATTTATGAGTGATACACCATAGTGTGAATATTCCCCCTTGACAGATAAGAGACATAGAGACCAACATAGGATTGTGAAGGACAGAAAAACGGCTTGAGAGTGAATAAAAGTGGCTTTGGTCCATTGGGTATAACACTTGCCTTGCAAGTATGAGGACCATGTGCAGAAATAGATGAATGCTTTCCCAGCCTTTTCAGCATGAACAGAATCCCACTCCTGGAGGCGAGGTTAAGAAAAAAAAAAAGTTCCATGTGCTGATGCATCCTGTAAAGCCACCGCTGGGTACGCTGGGGCGCGAGGACCATGGGAATCGCTGGCCAGCCAGTGTATCTTAACTTGTAAGCTTCTAGGTCAAGAGAGACCTTGTTTTAATGAAGGTGGACTGCACTGCCAGGTTTGACACTTAACGGGTTGTCATCTGGTTTCCACACGCGTATGCAAATCCACCCCTCCACATTCGTGCCCTCGTCCATACAGATACTGTGGAAAAAGAAAGGGTTCTGGGAAAACTCCCGAGGCAGATTTCAAGGCAGCGTGTAAGCGCAGCAATCCAGTAATATCCTCTCTTGAGAACAAAAATCAGGGGCTTTGTCTGCAAGGGCTTGAATCTCAGAGACGTCACCCAGCTGAGCGCATGCTTCAGATGAGGAAAGTAATGGGGCCATTCTTGTCTGCTGTGATCTCTAGGTGATCTCTAGGCCAAGAACATGAAAGCCCTGCGCCTCCCTTCAGGGGCAGTAAGCCCTACGGAAGCAGAGATGGGCAGATAGGCAGGAGCACGAGATCTGACCTTGTCCCAGGCTCCTCGATCAAGTGACCAGCATTTCTGAACATTAGTGGTTTGTACACTCCTGAGCCAGAGAGTCCAGGCTTCATCTCTAGGCCCGCTGAACACTGTACATAGAAACCAACCGGAGGCGAGGGCTGAGGACGACTCTTACTGTTTTTGTGTGTGAAGGAGTAGATTAATGTTTTCCCAGCCTTTTTTTAGCATGACCAATAGGCTCCACTCCTGTCTGTAACTTGGCTGAGTCATTCATGAAGGTTTAAACAAAAATTTTTAATAAATATGTTGTCATGTTGGGTAAAGGCCTAGTCATTGTTGTGGACATTCATACTTCTTCCCTGATGTCAGTGAACAGAATTAACTTGTATAAAACGTCTGTCTACTAGTGACTAAAAATACTTATGCTGGTTACTTTTAAGCTGTAACTGCAGTAAAGGAGAGAAATCACTCACTACGTGTGTGACAGAAATTCTTTAACAAGCTCTACTTTTTGGACTGAATGATCAATCGTACTCCTACAATCTACTTATTGTAGATCCTAAGATCTACAATCTTATGCAGGTAGCTGTTTCTTACCCCTTTGAGAAAATTGTGGTTTTCAGCTTTACAAATACCATTCCTGCAGGCTGAGTGGTAAGCTACACTAGCTAAAGGACAAAGAGTTCGCTTCATTAGGCAGAGTTCGCTTCCCGGCGGACTTCTTTGTGTGAGGACTGATTTTCATATTTTCTTTGCAAAGAATGTTCTCCAGCCAGGGTCCCTGATTTTCTGTTTTTTGAAGAAGCCTTTGTGTCTCAAATGATGGTCATGTGGGGACTTAGTCCCTTGGTGCAGGTAATTAATTCGGGGTGACGTCATAGGGGATGAGTTCATCTTTTCCGTTTCAGATTCTTCATCTCAGGATCTGGTGCTTAACTCATATTAGGAACACATTTTGAAAAATGTAGTTCTCAAAGATGAGAGCCATGCTAACTTACAGCCAATCCCATATTTTGGTTATACTCTCAGGATATGGCTTCACTTTTGGAATAGATAGCTACCCGCTGCAACCAGGAAGATCTAAAACTAATCAATAATTCTTATCGATATTTACGTGTATGGGTTTTTTTGTCTGCGTGTGTGTCTGTTCACCACATGCATACTGAGGTCTGGAAGGCAAGGTGTGCTTTTGTTTGTTTTGTTTTTTGTGATCCTGGTGCTAGGAACTGAACCCCGGTCCTCTAAAGAGTTCCCAGTACTTGTCAGGTCTGCATTGTTTTGATGCTGGTCCGGTCAGTTGCTCAGGAGTTACTTTTCATCACACCTGATCTATGGTTGTCTAGTGAGCTGTGATAGATTTGACCTTTAAAGAACTAGCTTTGCTGGTGATGGCTCATGCCTTTTATCCCAGCACTGGGGAGGCAGACTCAGAGGCAGGAGTATCTCTGTGAGTTTGAGGCCAGCCTGATCTACAGAGTGAATTCTAGGATAGCCAAATGTACCCAGAGAAATCCTGTCTTGAAAAACAAACAAACAAACAAACAAATCAAAACCAAACAACAGCAAAATATAAAGCTGAGGCAGAGGCAGGCAGATCCCTGAGTTCAAGGCCAGCCTGATCTCTAGTGAGTTTCAGGACCAGTCAGGGCTACATAGAATGAAAACAAACAAAAGCCAAAATGTCAAACTTTCAGATATTTTCTTCCTTCCTTTCTTTCTTCCTTGCTGTCCTGGAACTCACTCTGTAGACCAGGCTGGCCTCGAATTCAGAAATCCGCCTGCCTCTGCCTCCCAAGTGCTGGGATTACAGACGTGCGCTACCCTACCCCCTGGCTGGCTCGCTCTCTCTCTCTCTCTCTCTCTCTCTCTCTCTCTCTCTCTCTCTCTCTCTCTCTGCTTTATTTCTTAGCTTTTTTAGCTTTCTTTCTTTCTTGACAGGGTTTCTCTGTAGCCCTGGCTATCCTGGAATTCACTCTGTAGACCATACTGGCCTTGAACTCAGAAATCTGCCTGCCTCTGCCTCCCAAGTGATTAAGGGCGTGCACCACCACCGCCCGGCTCCTTATCTTTTCTTTATTTTACATTATTTTGGTATTTCTTTTACTTTGTTTAACTCTGGGCATACCCAACAGCTGCTGTTTGTGGGTGTTTGGGTCATCAGAGTCCAAATGGTTTTTGATGCTAGGTTTCATTTCATATTAGCTACATGACCCACCATAAAACACAGTGTGTATCTTACCCAAAATGCACTATCGGCATACAGAGATATAAACCTGCAGCCGTTCTTGACTCTTAATTCCTCATGTACTCTGATGGCTTCAAATATATTTTGGTCTATTCTATTTAATTTATTTAAAAAAAATACTTTCCCTACTGAGTAACTGATCCCACAGGCCATCAGTGGATAGCAGCCCAGTTTGTAGAACACTTCTTTAAAATGAGTAACTGGAGGCCTTAGGAAGTCAACATTTTCCAGCCTAGGCTAGGCCAGTCCATGAGTGCATTTCTGAGCTTTTTTTGTGCTGAAAAAAATTTTTTTTGGTTTCAAGTTCATTCTAATTGTTTATAATGGTGACTATTTTTTGGATTGACCATTCTTTGTAAAACCACAGCTCTCTAGACCTTTCTGTACTCAACGATGAATTAAAAACTGAGGCCAGGTAAGGAGACACTTCTCTCTAGGGCTAAACCCAATGGCATTTGGTAGAGTGGGAGGCCGTGAGAGTCCTGTAGACACACAGAGGTGTAGAAAATGTGCTCTGGGGGATGGGGGAGGGGGAGTTATGTAGTTTCATTGTTTCCCGCATTGACTCTTGGAAGAGTCAGGTTTTCTGCCAACCATCTGGTCTGGAATCACTGTCCTTGTCATCCTAACCACTGTGAGGATCTTCAGAGTCTTGCTTCTGATGTTCAGACTAACTAGAATGGATTCCAGCACTAGATGGCTACCCCTCTGTCTCCTCTTCGTCCTTTCAATTCTGCTTGACCATGCTTACTACCCGTACTGTGACCTTCACAGCTATAGACTTCAATTTAAAATTACGTTGTCAGTTTCTTTATTCCATATTCTTGAGAAAAAAATTGTCTTCATTTTAGAGACAACTTACAAATACAAAATTTAGAATAGTTAAAATCTATTGATTATGAATTAGTGTGGAGTTTAGATGCATAGATCCATCACAGTTCATTTTAGGAGAGTCCCTGATATAGGTTATTGTGTCTTTCCTAAGTGGCCTTTGGAAAACTACCTGGTGAAAGGACCCATTGTCTTACTAATTAGTGTCAGTGTGAGATTCATTTGATTTTGTGTTACCAGTGATTGTACTATTTGAGTAACATTGGTACATACTAATGTTCAGATAAATGTGGTGCTCCTCTCACAGTTGTCATGAGGCCTTAGGGATACTTGAGTGAAAAGATCTACACACGGCTCTTTGAGTTTCTGCTCTACAGCTCAAATATGAGTTAGCTTTCTTTTGTAACTTCTGTGGCTCTGTAGGCTACCCTGAGTACAATTGTGAACCCACACTAGGAGTAAACTGTACCTTTCTGTGAATCTGTTCACCACAACATATGGCCTTCCAGTTTTGGTCTAGAGAAATGGCACTGTCCACATCTGATACATTTCCTCCATAATATCCTCCAGCCTCATGGACCCGTGTTTGCACTTTCCTCTTGTTGAAATTGCAGACAAGAATCACTCTGATTTATTGGTGACATCTAATATAGCTGTGTTTATATTGTTGCCAATAAAATTACTTACATGATTGGTTTTTGTTTATACAATCTTTACTGAGGAGTCAGTCACCTGTGTTAGAACAAGGTACATTCTGCTTATTGAAATGAACTCTTGGGATATAAGAACATTCAGCTCTATCTGTCCTTGATTAAATTGCAAAATGTGCTTCACACTGAAGCCGTGCACGAGAATACTTATATTATCCATCAATAGGATTTTCATTTCTATATTCTTCTGGCTACAAAAGCTGTAAGAGGAGAAACCCAGGAGAATAGCATGAGCCTATTAAATGATACAGGCAGTGAGGTTGAAATGACAAGGCTTAATGAAATTATGCAATAGTTAACCCAAAGAGGGGAAATGAAAAGACTTCAGCATGTCATAGATGGCTTAGACACATACACACACACATGCACACACACACATGCAACACATGCTTGGGGTGAGCACATGCCATAACGGGCACACATAAAATGTAAATGTGATCATGTTCAGAGTCAGTTTGCTCCCTGACCGCTATGTTGTGCTTTGTTAAAAGGATTTTTTTTTTTTTTTTGGATTCAGGATAAAAAATGCTTTCAGCATAAGGAATGGAAAATATAACAAAGGCTAAATCTAGCCTAAGGAAATGAAATGATGTATGAAAATTAATAATTAACTGGCTCATCAGATGAATTATGACTCTAGATGAGTCTATTAATGATATTTACTAAGAAAGGGCCTTTGACTGTAAATAGGTACTATGGAAGCTGTTTCTGGAATTTTCTTAAATGGATGAGTGAACATTGTTTCATTTGTTTAATCTCTCTTAATGTACAAGGAGCAGTGCCTAGCGCCCTGGAGAGAAGGTGGAATCAGGATTTTATATTTTGATTGAAGTTAATGCTTTTCCAGAAAACGAATGGCATTATGAAACGGTTTTCTACCTTAGTTTTTTTGGAGATGATGTCATTTCCTCCCTGACTGGATTACAGGAGTGTGTTTTAAGAGTTTGAAAGTGGTGGGAAGGAAAGATGGAGTAACTCATTAGCTGAGTGAACATTTTCATCGTGAGGACCCATGGGGTCTAAAAAATCTAAATATGGCAAAACGTCAGTTATGAAACACCCGAAATTTATATTTCTGGATGCTCTTTGCCCTTTCCTGTAGAAATTGCTTTCCCCTCTTCGTTGGTAGTCTTGAGTAGAGTATTTGGTTATAACACAGGAGGGAAAGAAAGCCTGAAAAAGTTTTTAAATAGGAAGAGGGGGCTAGAGGGCTGCCTCAGTGGTTAAGAGCACTGGCTGCTCTTGCAGAGGACTGGGGTTCAGGTCCCAGCACCAACATGGCTCTCAACTGTCTCTATAACACTAGTTTCAGGCTCTGTGGCCACTGGTTAGACACATGGTGCAAAATACAACATGAAAACATATGAACTATAAGCAAACATCTTTATGGAAAAGAGGTCCATTCAGTGGAATTTTCCTGATTAAGTTTAGGATACTACTAGCTGTGATTTTCATCTCCTTAGACTATTCATTTAATGCTATATTTCTTTTTTTTTTTCCTGCTTACTGCTGTCTTTGGTTAGTGCATAGTGTTAGGGGAGGGTCCTCGCACCCACCATTGTCTTCTCCCATGCTTGACTTGTGTTGGTAGAGTGTATCCTGTTTTTGCTTCTGTGGCTACAAAGTTCCTCTAGATTTAATTTCTAAAAGTGTGGTTCTTCATATTAGTTTGTTATAGTAAACAGGTGTTTTGAAAAATAATCCTTCTTAGCCCGGCAGTGGTGACACATGCCTTTAATCCCAGCACTTGGGAGGCAGAGGCAGACAGATTTCTGAGTTCCAGGCCGGCGTGGTCTACAGAGTGAGTTCCAGGACAGTCAGGGCTACACAGAGAAACCCTGCCTCGAAAAACCAAAAACCAAACCAAAAAACAAAAACAAAAACAAAAACAAAAACAAAAACAAAAAAAAATTCCCCCCCCAAACAAACAAACAAAACCCCAAAATTCTTTTAATTTTGTAGTATTAGGGAAAGAAACCCAGAATATCACGAGACTCTAGTGATTATGGTCAGCCTTTTATGAATGGAGAATTGTTAGTTCAGGAAGCTTGTGACTTATCAGGTAGGTCTCAGTCTCTCGACTTCTTCTCGACGCTTAAGCCCAAGTCTTACCTAAAGCTGAGTGGTTTACTCCTCCTTTATTACCGTGGGCTTGACTTGATATTGTGATCAATGGCTTAGTGCAGGAGCATATAAAATATTATGCCGTGAGTAAACAAAATTGATTTCTATGTACTAGTAGCTAATGTTCATAATATGTGACATAATATGCGAATTGGAGACATTTTTCCCATGGGGTTTGCTTTTCCTCTATTTTTTGGGTGTTTTTTTGCCTAACGTAGACATGTTCTTCACTTCACTTTCCTGGCTGCTTCTTTGTCTTTTAAGTACATTTTTTTTTCTTCCTTAAAACTAAGGCTGTTTAAAATATGAATGAATGCAAGTTATAGAAAAGTAAAGCAAAATAAGTATCACATAATAATACAGGCGTGAGTGCTTGATGCTTAATTATGTTCTCGACTTTTGAGTTTCCTTCTTGTCAACTCTTCTTTCTTAGCGACCGAGCCTAATGCTGGAACACTTTTTTGATCCAGATTTTGATGACAACTGTACGTGACGCAGGTGTAAAAGGGACTCTTTTCTAACAAAAGAAAACAGAAATGACCACAGCCCACAACTCTGCTGCCACGCGCCACGTGGATGTGGTTTAAGTGATTCCAGTCATTTTGGAGTATTTTTCAGTTTCAATTTGCCAGTATGGCATAATTATTTGCTCCCCCCCAACTTTGATGGGTAATGAATAAATGCTTCCTACAAAAGTTCAGAGTGCTCAGAATCCACTATTTCATGAATGAGTGGCGAATGGATAAAGGTTTTTTTTTCCCCTTGACTCTTGCTCCAGATCTATCAGTAGAGGAGGGGAGTGGCAGGTGCTAAGCTGTAGCTCCGTGCACACACAGCCGACAAGGTGTGGGGTGTTTTCCACTGTCAAAAAAGAGCAGACTTAGAAGCAGTCTCCGTTTTTAGGGTATTGTAAATGGACTTCACACATGCAGGTTTGGATACTTGTCTGTCTGTGAGACACACAGCCGACAAGGTGTGGGGTGTTTTCCACTGTCAAAAAAGAACAGACTTAGAAGCAGTCTCCGTTTTTAGGGTATTGTAAATGGACTTCACCCATGCAGGTTTGGATACTTGTCTGTCTGTGAGACACACAGCCGACAAGGTGTGGGGTGTTTTCCACTGTCAAAAAAGAACAGACTTAGAAGCAGTCTCCGTTTTTAGGGTATTGTAAATGGACTTCACCCATGCAGGTTTGGATACTTGTCTGTCTGTGAGACCTGCAGTAGAGGGAGAGTGGGAGTGGTTGCTAGATGCCAGAGAGAGTTTTCAGTGAATTTTCAGCAAAATAAAGAATGCATGCATTCCAAAATTTGTATTTAAATTACATACAAAGAGTCTCAGCACAGGCACCTGTGGTGAATTTTATGGAAGGCGTAATGAACATTCAAGTATTTTTTTTTTTTATCTCCTAAAGGGATGAAAGAAACAGTTCCCTTGAAAACATTTTATTTCATTGGTACCCTTCCCATGAAGGATGACTGGTGCAGTCATTTCTTTAGGAGATGAGTTGAGACAATTTGTTCAGGAGCCCAAGTAGCACGAGCATACAGGGGGAAAATGCCAAGACTCATCCTATTGAGGACATGTGCATGTTATATAGTCTCAGTCTTTATTTTCTGTGTTTGTTCATGACTATCTTGTCTCTATAAAAGACAAGATTGTGGATGTTTCAGACATCAGAGAGGTGGCACCTTGACTCCTGGGCACCTCCTTGGGCCCACATTGAAGAGTGTCCTGTTAGGGAGGGAAGAGTGATTTAGAACGAGGAAACATTGATGTCACCACATAGAAGTAATAGAGTATGTATGGTATTCTGTAGACATGTTGGTAAATTTTTTTCCTGCTCCCATTGGAGGATCCCTAACAGTATGGTATATATGGCAACATAGTAGGGCTTCTTTTGAACATACTGTGTATGATCCCTTTAAGAGTTCCCTTTTCTTGCTTTCCAGGAGGTAGTGTTTATAGACCCTCACATAGAAAGTGGAGTATTGTGGCATTGATCTGTTTCTATCCCCATAACTCAGGATCAATATGGATCTAAGGCTCTGCTGCTGCTGTAATTATTTAAAAATAAGGCTATATGAAAAGTAATATTCCCATGCCCAGATATTTGCAAATCTGGGCATTATGAAAGTGTTCCTCTCAGAAGGAACAGCGTGTTTTCTTTGCAATTGTTCACTGGGAACTTCAAAAGTTCAACCTCACAGCTCACAGAGGGTGGTGTTCCGAGTTTCCGAAGACACACTGTAGCGAAAATGAAGTGTATGAGTAGGTTTCATTTTGCAAGCAGTGGTCAATGGACTGGTGGTTGCTGCCAAGCGCACCGTATGGAGAAGGCCCAGATCAATGCAGTGATCCATAATCTAAGCCTCCCATGAATGCAGAAGCGAAGAGCCCTTGCCAAGGAGCCGCGTGTTTTATGATCTTGTTCTACATAAGCGGCCAGTTTGCCAGCTGTGCTCCTTTTTTTGGTCCCAGTATAAATACTATTCAAGTTGGAAAATCACTATCTTATTTTCAGTCTTACCATTTCCAATGCCTGCATTTGTTTTTGTTTTAAACAGACGTATCACCTATCCCATGGATACGTTACTTGCCTTGCCTTGAAAGAATCAATAGTGCCATTGGACATTGATTAGTGCGGCCTCGGGGCTTTCAGAATGAATGGAAGGTCATGTGGCATGAATTTCCACCGGACATCAAGATCCCAGCAGGGGCCTGCGCTGCCCGGTGGGCAGCACCTCCCTCCCAGCAGAGCCCACTCCGCCACTCCATGCTCCTCTTCCTGTGCCAGCACGCCGAGCCCCACCCTTGGAAGTCTTGCTAACAGTCTTCACCTCAAAATGTCCTCCGGAGCAGGGATGGCTCCTCAGAGCACCATAGCCGCGAGCCCCATCCATCTGCCTGCCCTGAGCCCCAGGAGACAGTTACTCACCAACGGGAAGCCTCAGTTTCAGGTCACCCAGGCTGGTGTCACGGCCGCATCGCATACCATAAAGCCCAAGCAGCAAGAATTTGGAGACCCCTTCTCTCCAAATCCCGAGAAAGGTAGGATTGCCACTTTGGAATCTCTTCAAAAATGGGAGATCTGCCCTGTGTTTGCTGACTGCCAATATATGTAATTCAATATTAGAGGCAAGGTTTCTGGTCTCATGCTTGGGAAGGGGTTGGGTGTATACATGTGAATGTGTGGGTAAGTGATGGGTACAAGTGCGGGTGCCTGGGAGCTGAAGCATCGTGGAAGGTAAAGCAGATCACCTTTAAAGGGAGAGAGGGAGAAGGGTGATGGACAGGGCAGGAGCCGTGTGAAAAGGCTGTCTGCTGCGGACATGTGGCTCTGCACTGGCTTGTGGCGGTAGAGGGGTGGACCTAACCAGAATCAGAGCTGGTGTTAGAAGTACTAGAAGAAAAGCTGTGCTCAGGACGAGAGGATCACAAAGGAGTCACCTAGTACCCAGGGAAAAGAAGACTCAGTAAATATGAATAAGAAAAATTTAAGCTGGACAGTGGTGGGGCACGCCTTTAATCCCAGCACTTGGGAGGCAGAGGCAGGCAGATTTCTGAGTTTGAGGTCAGGCTAGTCTACAGAGTGAGTTCCAGGACAGCCAGGGCTATACAGAGAAACCCTGTCTCAAAGCAAACAAACAAACAACAAACAAAAAACAAAAAGAAAAATTAGGAAGGAAATCAAGATGCAATAATGCATAACTTCCCCCCCATACTTGCAATTGAAACCATGGGCTCACAGTGCTGTGCTAGGCAACTGCTCTACCAATGGGCCCTGTCCCCGACATGTATTTAAGCGTATATTTAAAATTGGTGAGGGGCTAGAAAATGTGGCCAATTTGAAATACAGCATGTGTGTTTAATTCAGCAGTGATTGGATCATCCTATATTTCAAATTAAAGAGTAGTTGTTGAAGACTAACGATTCGGACGACCTCCTTTCTCTAGCAACTAACTGTTGTGGCCTTAATGGATTTACATTACAGATGCTATGTGTGCTTAGGCTAGGAAGAAAAAGAGCTTATACCCTACTTAACCACAGCTTTTAATGTAAAATGGCACTCTGCATAGTTCTTAAGGTACTTTGTCAACGCGTATTAAATGTGTTTATACTGCAGTAGAGTTAGTAGCATGGTTCTGAATGGCCACTTACCCTGTTAATTAAAGTAATGAATAGTAGCAGACACATAGCAGACACTTATCTGTCTTAGTGTCTGTATATTTTGATGTATGGAGTTTCTGGCCATAAATGAAGAGATGAAAAAGAAAAAACCCACAACAGTAGACATACATGGGGCTTTTATATTTCTCTTTTTGCTCTCTTACTTTTTCTTCTTAATTATTTATATTTAGTCTAAGTTCTGTTTGGAGTTGTTTGCTTTCCTAGAGGCACTAGTATTTACATTCAGGTAGAGTTTGCCTGGGGACCTTTTGTAGCATAGTCTCACTGTTGGGCTACTGGGCCCATGGTGTAGAACGTTGAGTTTCTTCCTACCAAACTTCTGTTTGGTTTTAGAGGCACTGAGCCAGAGACACCTCTCAAGCTCCTTTTGACTAGGTAGCTGTAGCTTTCTTTTATATCCACGGATGTCCTTGTGACTGGCAGTGGTTATATGACAATATTAATAACCTGCGTTTCTCATATGACATACATCAGGCAGCATGTGAGGATGCTTTCCAACATGGACACAGAGACTGTGTGCCACAGTCCAGGGTGTGTGCTATGGTGACTTAACCCATGGAGGTCCAAAGAGAAAAAGCTCTTTGGGGACACTAAGAAAGAGTTCAACCTCTTCAATATTACTGCTATAGAAGAAGTCATAATTATGACCCCGGTTTTAAGTGTGCTTCAGAACTTGGTTAAGTGAGTTCTTGGTTAAGCTTAACTGAGTGAGTCACCGGGGCCAGCGTATCTCGTAAGGCGTGTAGAACAAGTGCTGCTTCCCAGTTCTTCCCCCGAGGCTGGCTGGCTCTTCGCTAGCAGATAGTGCCTGGCTTCCCGTCAACATGCTTGGAGCGCAACTGAGTTCTCACAGATAAGAAGCCGGGGACAGTCTGAAGTTATTCTTCTCAGCCCTGCATCTTGGATACCATCAGTGGTCTTGGTGAGGCCAGAAGTGGTGGAATTGTTTCTGCAGATCTTGTCGGAATTCATAAATTAAGCCAATAGCCAGTGGCCTGGGATTGCTTAAGCTCCGTCTGAATGTTTCTCCACAAATAATTATCGAACCTATATTGTTGGGGATCAATTGCTCCGAAAGACTTGGCATTGAACTGTCCACCCCTCAGGCTGTTTGAGGATTCAGACAAATATACGGGCGGTTCAGAATGAAGTTCAGAGGGCTCTCTGAGAGGGGGGCAGCCTTTGTGAGAGTACGTGTGAACGTGTGCAGACGGGTGTGTACAAATGTGCAGAAGAGGGGTCAGTGCTGGTCTCTTCCTCAGCCACTTTCCAACTTAACTCTTCCTTTCCCTTCTGAAAGACAGAGCCTCTGGCTGAAGCCGGAGCTCATGGTTTGGCTGGACCGTGACCAGCACTTCCTGGGGGCTCTTCTCATCTCAGTTTCCCCAACTCTGCAGTTAGAGATGTGGCTCACTCCTCCCGGCACCCGCGTGGGTGCTGGGGAACTCAAGTCCCTGCACTTGGCACAGAAGTCACTTTACACACTTTACACTTTACTCTCTAACCCCGTCTGTCATGTTGAGAGGGAGGAGAGAGAGAGAGAGAGAAAGAGACAGAGAAAGAGAGAGAGAGAGAGAGAGAGAGAGAGAGAGAGAGAGAGAGAGATCATGCCTGAGCTTGCAGGGCGTGTGTGTGTGTGTGTGTGTGTGTGTGTGTGTGTGTGTGTGCGCGCGCGCGCGCACGTGCAGATTCCTACCTGGCTCCACGTGGCTTGGAGGTGTAGCATTTCTCGGCGCTGACCCTGGAGGAGAGCCAACAGAACTTGCAACAGATTAAGTGTCTGGAGTGATGCACCAAGAAGTGTGGCTTCGTCTGAGCTGAGGAACTGAGCACCAGAGGAGCTGACGGGCAAGCCCTTGTCCAAAGGCGAGCAGGCTCCAGACAGGCGAAGATCCACTGTTTCAGTGTGAGTCCAAAGGCAAGAAAAAGAAACCAGTGTTCCAGTTAGTTCAAAGGCATCAAGCAGGAAAGGGCTGCCCCTCAACGTAGGGGAAGGATCAGCCTTTTGCTCGGACCATCAGAAGATTGGAAGACTTTCCTTACCCTCTCCCTCAGCCTCCTGATGTGCTCACTCAGAAACACCCCAACGCGAACCGAGAATAATGTCTTACCAAACATTTGGGCACCTTGTAGTCTGGCTAGATTCGCACAAGATTAACCACAGGTAGGGCCTCATTGCATTTTTCCTGAGCCCCAAGAGGGATCGCGTTGGCTCTTGGAACTGGAAACTGTATCCAGAGACTTGAGGCTCTCGGGGATTGTTACAAGGGAAGACTGGTGGGAAGTGTAGATTTGAATGTTGTACTTCTATTGGCTAAGGATTACATTCCGTTAACCTAGAAACACGGATAGCAGTGGCTTCAGCATCCTATGGCGTCCATGCCACGGGGTCACTGGCACGCCACAGTGACGGTCAGGAGTCCTAGAGAACTTTACATTGTGGAAGGGTCAGAGAGTTACCGAGCGTTCTCTGCTCGCCAGCAGAGGTGGACACTTTCCATGGTACATGTCATTCTATTCCTTTTGGTGATCGTGGCAAAGCTACAGTCTCAGCAAGCACCCTTTATTCCCATTCCCGAAAGAATTAGTCACCATAGCCAGAGGTGGATACGAGAGCGTCCATCAGAAGATGAAAGCATAGACGTATGGTGAAGATGTGTGGAGACGCAACTGAAAAGGAAGGAGATACTGGCATATCTGCTAACAGGTAAACGTTGAGTATGCCGTGCTAAATGGACAGTGTCAGCCTCAAAGCATGTGCATCATATGAGTCCTGTCATGTAAGTTCTTAGAGTTAAGTTTGTAGAGCCCGTGGCAGTTGCTAAGAACATGGACAACAGGAATGAGAAGCTGGCACTCGGCGGGCTCAGAGATTCGGTGTGAGGTGAGAAAGTTTCGGCGTTTGCTGGCTATATATTTTTATTAAAAAAAAAACCTATTTAATTATTTAACATTTGGGGTTTTCTTTGTGAATCTCAAAAGACTGACCTGGCATTCACTTACATCTTAGGTTGGCCTTGAACTTGGGGCAGTTACCCCTGTCTCTGCTTTCTGAATGCCGAGACTACAGGCCAATGTCTAGGCCATTTTACCACAATTTTAGGAAAAAAGTAGATGTTACCAGGCAATGCGATGGAAGCATCTGCCTTGTCCTGAGGCGTGAGAAGTGGTAGAGTATACTACAGGCATATATCCCTCCCGAAAGGGTGCTTGTTTAAGAATCAAACAGGTGCTGGGCAGTGGTGGCGCAAGCCTTTAGTCCCAGCACTCTGGGAGGCAGAGGCAGGCAGATTTCTGAGTCAGGGCCAGCCTGGTCTACAGAATGAGTTCCAGGACAGCTAGGGCTACACAGAGAAACCCTGTCTCGAAAAACCAAGAAAAAAGAAGAATCAAACAGGCATGCTATTTTTCTTTTAATTTATGCATATTACATTTTAAAGCGGCTAATAAGTTGCTAGTAGATAAATGACTGTTAAGTGTTTACACCTAACCCCTTAATAAACGCGGCTGCTAGGTGTTTCTGTGGGCCTGAGGCCACCATAAAAACACAAGAGACGCTCAGCTGGCGCACCTTCGATGCCCAGGGCCTGTCAGGAGGCTGTTTTTCTTCAGGCTGTGTCAGCGTTGGCTGTGCTGTACAGCCCTGCGCCGTCAGGCCTGAGACGGCAGAGTGTTCCTCTTGGCTGCACAGGGGCCGCCTCAGTCCAGCTCTGACTAGAGTTTGCCTTCTGAGAAGAGGGGGGAGGAAAGATAAAAGACGGGAAGAAAAAAACCGACTATTTCCCCCTTTAAACAGTTTCTTGGGAGCCTCATCCAGTCATCCCTACTTAAACTAAGTGGTCTTTCAATAAACTACTTCTTAATGATCAAAATTCATTGTTCGATCTCAGTGATTTTGGTCTTTGTTGTTTGCTTTCTTTCTTTGTCTTTTTTTGCTTTACATTATTTTGTACTGTGTACTATTATAATTAAATAACTACTTGATTAATTTTTTTCTGAGATGAGGTTTCCCTATGTAATCCTTGATGGCTTGGAACTCAGTATGTAGACAGACCTTGAACTCAGTGATCCTCCTGCCTCAGTATCCCCAAAGTGCTGAGCTTACAGACGAGTGTCATTCCACATAAATTAATAGATTCGACTTTTCAGCACTTTGATGCATTTTCCTGTATCAAGTACATTTGACCGCTCCAAAAAAAAGTGACATTTATCTTCAAGTTGGCCTTCTTCATGTAGATACACAAATTACATGTTCATTATAACTGGGAAGCTAACTTAGACACAATGTCACTTATATATAATTATGTCTTCATATGCAGTCCATAATGAAATTAATTTTACATTATTGCAGTATCTCAGGTTGTTTTTCTAGACCTTCCCTTACCCTTACCCCTACCCTTTATGTGTGTGTGTGTGTGTGTGTGTGTGTGTGTGTGTCTGTCTGTCTGTCTGTCTGTCTCCGGTTCAGGTGAGCTGTCTCATTGCCTAGGCTGCTTGGCCTGACTAATTTCTTCATGATCTCATTCAGGTTAGAATATAGCCCGAATAGGGCTGGAGGGACGGCTCACTGCTTGCTGTTCAAGCGTGAGGACTCCCAGTGGAACAGACTCCTGTGTCTGCCCTAGCACGCCTTGCAAAAGCCAAGCACTGTGGTGTGCTTCTGCAATCCCGGTGTGCTAAGGCAGACACAGGAGGATCCCCTGAGCTCCCTGGCAGCCACACCAGCTGAAATGGTGAGCCTGAGGCTCAGACAGAAGGAGCCTTTCTCAGAAATAAGGTGGAGAGGAGCGAGGACGCCATCCAATGCTAACCTTTGGGCTGCACACCACATGCACGAGTGCACACACATTAACAAGAAGAAGATGGAAGAGGTGATTTGGGGGTGGACATGAGCTTGTCAGCAGATCACCTCACTGTGGACCTGTTTCCTGTCAAAATTAGTCAGTGATGTCACATCCCTTACTAGCTTCTCACAGTGTCCCACTCTGGTCTGTGTCTAGGTCAGGTTGTCCTGGTTGAGTATGATGGTGGTTGCCTGGCTTTTCAGTCCTTGTGTGATTATCAGCCGGTGTTTTTACAGTGACAAGATACTTGATAGCTAGATGGAGGATGTGAGAGGGGAAGGACTTGTTTTGGCTCACAGTTCCCTGGGACTCCGATTAGCATAGCAAGGCATGATGGGAGGAGTGGCTCGGTCGTCTATAGGAGTGAGCGGTTCCTTGTGCGCTTCCTTGCACAGCAGCCAGAGCAGAAGGCACTTCCTGTTCAGTTTGGAGCTGGGTAGAACCTTCCCAGCCTGCCCTTTGTGGCATGTGTCGGCCAGCCTGGCAGTGTGTCCTGGATTCTGTTACCTCCCCAAAGAAAGCCTCTTATCTGGCAAGGGCCAACGAGCAGACACAGAGCTCGTGGGGGCATTTTGGATTCAGACCACAGTGGCTGGGCTGAGGAGCCTCCCTTGTCTCTTTAAAATCATGGGAGGCTCACTCAGGGCCTCTTCAGAAGTTCTCTGTGACTCATTACCGTCCATAATTCTTTCTGATGCTCCAATTAACCCAAATATGGCCAAAGGAACCCTCTTGAGGTCAGTTCCTGTGTCCTTTAACCGTGTTCCCATTAAACGCTTCCTGTTTTCAGATGTGACAAGACGTTTTTCCCTCTTACTGGTACTTCCCTGCCCTAGACCTGAAATAAGCCCACTTTCACCCAAATCTCAAGTCCCTTCTCGTGGGGGTTCTTGGAAGGCTGTGTAAACGGCCATCCTTCTTACCTCTGAAATGCCATCGCTTCCAGGCCCTGCCCATGGACAGGGAGTCAGGGAAGGCATTGGAAAAAGAGCTGCCGTTAAAACACACCACCTTGTTCTTCCTCTTAGGCCAGAGAGACCTTGAGTCAGGCCTGCTTTGCCTTTTGACTTACAGTAGGGGAGGGGGCTAGTTTTAGCTTAACCTTTCTGAAGTGGGAGGAATTGTTTTTCAAGTTGATTGTTTACACCAGGTCAGTTTTTAATGTGTGGAGATGAGCATTCCTCCTTCTGAGCCTCAGGGGGCAGTGTAAGAGGGAGACATTGTGTGCAGGGCACTTGCTAGGCTGGTTAGGGTTGGCGACTGTGGGACCCCGCTCTGCACTAGCGATCCTGATAGCACATCCTTGCTTCGTGGTCCAGCAGAACTCACTGTAATTAGACTTGTAGAAACGCATTTTTCAAAGCATCAGGGAAATCAGTTTTATGATCCCCACTTTAAGCACATTTGACATGACTATTTAAATATTTAAGACAGTTCTGCAAGTGTAGTACCCAGAGGACTGTATAATTGGGAAGATTTTCATTATAAAGGTTTTTATTTTACCTCAGGCCCTCTGACATTTCTTTTTGGGCTCGGCTGTCCTTGGAGACAAAAGGAGTTAGTTATTCATTAGCATTTGTGGGTTATTCATTATTGTTGTTAGAGGAAAACAGAATAATATCAACAGAGGACTGCAGACTAATTGGGATTTTAAAACTCTCTCGTGTCATTTAAGGCCTGTGTCTCTGTAAAGACCTAGTTCAAGAAAGACAATGTATTATGTGGACCCGGGAGGGCCTATACTTAATGTACGTTAGACAACACATCCAGGTTTGTTTTTATTTTTAAGTGCTCGTTGGCTGATTTCATTGGTTGGAGCCTGGAGTCCAGGTTGGGGTGAGTCCTGGGTGGGGATTAGCTAGCTTCTTGTTTTCCATCTCCTCTCCCATCATACATAAAGTTTACACGATTGCCACTGGTGTTAAAATGTTACTTCTCTGTAGTAGTATGCCTCCACTTCATTTTGAAAAACAACACAACAAAAACAAACTGTTACCCTGCCCCTCCCACCCGCCGCAGGGCTGCTGGGCAGAACTCAGGCAGCTGCACACAGACTAGGAGTAGCAATGTGGGGAGCCCTCTTATTTGGAAAAAAATAAAGTTAAAAAGAGCAAAACACTTGACTCCCCCCCTCCTTTTTTTCACTTCTGCTTTTTAATCATTTATGTTTCCTTGTACTTCCAATGTGGCTTCCTGTAGAATTAGAGCAAATAAAGTTAATATTCCATAAAAGGCTCCAAAAATAACCAAATCGACCAGAGACCAAAGGCATTATTCCAGTTGAGGTGGCCGGAGTTTGCATTTCGTCTGGCCAGCAAGGCAGGTGAGGCACAGCGTTTACTTGTGTTTACTCCCTGGGCTGCACAGGGCCTACTTTGTGTGATTTATTGATGCTGGGTGTAAATCAAATTGATGATGAGTTTCCAAGTGTTACTGCATGGCAGGAACGATTTGTTCCAGTTCATGAAAGTGCTTTGTCAGGCTTGTAGCATTCCACGCTTAGAAGAATACAGAGTATCCTGCGAAGAGCCTCTCTCTGCCAGTGCAGCGCTCTCGGACAGCAGACTGAGACAGGAGGGCACTTCGCTATCAGAATTACATGGGTTTTCCCCTTTCTTAACGCATAACAGAGAATTAGGCAAGCTCTAGAAAGAAAGTATAGAAAGAAAGTTATTCGCATCCATGGAGGAACAGTCATATGCCAGACATTGGTAGTCTTTGAGACTGGGCGGAGCCAATGTGTCAGGTCTCTTGTTCAACTTCAGCAGTACAGAAGGCCCTGTTGAGGAAGGTCAGACTTCTCACCTGAGTTCATTCACACTGGGGGAAAGAGTCAGAGCTAATGTTTCTAAGAACAAGTCTGTCTTAGTCTAGGACCTGTTCCTCCAATGTGGTGTTCCTACCATGAGCCTTGGGAACTGCTGATGGGGTACCTTGCGGGGGGGTGGGGGTGGGGGGGTGGGGGGTGGGGCAGTATAAATAGACCATGCTCCAGTGGAAGGCCACACATCCAAAGAGACATTTGGGCAATAGAAATGTTGGGTGGATGGGTATCAGGGCTGGAGGGTAGCTGGAGTGGGCCTGGAAAGAGTTGGCGGAGGGAGGTGGTGTGATCAAAACCCAAAGTAGGGGATTAAAGAGAACTGATTTTTAAACATTCATCAGGAGCCTTTGGCCTGCTTGTTGCCTGGCCCTGTGGTGCACTGTCCGCATCTTGCATCTCAGGATTCGTTTCATACCCTCATGATTTTCCATGATTCTTAGAGAAAATCAATAGTAGTATATACTTACTATTCATAAGTATGAGGATACAATATATTAACTTTTGATAAAAATACTGCTATAATATGAAAGTGCTTCAGTGTAACTACACTTAATCATTGAAAGAAGCATCAGACAAGCTTTTACCTAAAAGTAGAATTAGCTGAAATTCTGCTAATCCACATAGGTTTATTACTCAGATATCTTGTTTGCTTTCAACAATATGGAGTATGAAATGGTGGCTTATTTCTATGAAGCAGTGACGAGTCTTCCCTTGATTGCCATTATAACATTGTAGATAATTTAGTATAAATATGGGCCATTAAAAATGGACTAAGGAGCCGGGCGTGGTGGCGCACGCCTGTAATCCCCGCACTTGGGAGGCAGAGGCAGGTGGATTTCTGAGTTCGAGGCCAGCCTGGTCTACAGAGTGAGTTCCAGGACAGCCAGGACTACACAGAGAAACCCTGTCTCCAAAAACCAAAAAAAAAAAAAAAAAAAAAAAAAAAAAAAAAAGGACTAAGAATCCAAATATACACCAGACTTGAAGGGCGGGGCAGGCTTTGTTGCTCGCTGATTGTAGACAGCACAGTATATGTGTGGGCCGCACTGCACCGGCAGCCTGCTAAGAGGCCACCTCATGACTTAACTGAAGGAATGAAAGCAAACATTAGGAAGGTATCCCCTTGACTGACATCAAAGACATTTTATACACCGAGAGCAGTGTGAAGGTGAAGGTCTGGAGTTGTCTTCTCTGTCAATTTCTGTAGAAGTGGCTGATTTTGCATGACGTGGAAAAGCTTGGAGTGAGTGCTGGGGTGTTCTCAGGACACCAAGGAGAACCTCACTGTAGTTATTTCAGCAGAGAATTTAACCCTACAAGTTTCTGAAACGGTTAATGAATGTCTGAAAAAGCACAGGCTAGCTATCAGATTAGTGCGTGCTCTGTAATGGCAGGAACCACTGCCACCCTAGGGCTGGAGGCTGGGGGGGGGCACGGTACCAGTTACCAGAATCTAGGGTCTTCAAGCCATGATCCAATTGGTCATGGTACTGATGAGGACTGGGAGGAATTGCCTATCTGGTTACTCTTCTAGAATCAAAATAGTAGTCACGGGCTCCTGTTATCTGTGTGCATTACCGCCAGGCCTGGGACATTCTATATAGTTGTTAATCAATAACTGCACTCAGAGAAGCAGTCAGTCAGGGTTCTGTGGGACCTGGTCTCAGTGCTTGTTCTGGTTCTTAAGCTGAGCAGCGGGATAGAGTGTTAGGCCTAGGTGAAATCGTTGAACCAAGTTATGGGGTTCCTCTCAAATGTTTGAAGTGTTTGGAAGAAGCCCAAAGAAATAAAGCAAAACAAGACCACAACTTCCTTTTCATGCTTTCTTTGTAGTTTTTAATCAGATTTTAAAGGATAATGATAGTTAATACATAACATAATAGGGCACATGTTGCTATAAATTCTAGATACTTTATGTTATTACATTTAAGCTGCTTCAAAACTCAGTGAGGTGAGGACCATTGGGCTTATTGTTATTGTTGTTCTTCATGTTTTATCGATGAGGAAACTTAAGATCTTCTAGAACTTTTTTTCCCCACTCACACACAGCTAGGAAGTGGAAGGACCAGGACTCAAGCCCATCACTTGGCTCTAGAATACATACCTTTGGCTATTAGGCAATATTGTGTGTGTGTGTGTGTGTGTGTGTGTGTGTGTCTGTGTGTCTGTGTGTGTGCATGCACATATGCACATTTTGCACACATGTTCTGTGAAAAAAAACTTTTCCCCAGGGAGAAGATACACGTCTATGCCCATGATAGACAAGAAACCCCTGACAAACCAAAGTCTGGATACCACGAGAGTCCAACATGGCAAACCAGTGGATTTTATTGGGGCGAGGGGATACTCAGAGGGGCAGACATGACTCAACAGCAGCTTGCTCACCGTGGCCAGCTCACCAGCAGGGGTGACAGCTCAGGAAACCTGGAGGACACTACACAGCCTGCTGGCAGCTCAGCAAATCGGAGAGTCCTTTCCAGGCTTCTCGTTGGTATAGCTGGCTTCTAGGAAGCTCTTCTTGGTAGAGTCTTCTTCAAAGCTGGGCTCTGCTTACTCTGGCAGGCAGGGAGGAGCCTAGTGGATCTGGTCAGTTTTAGGGAGCTCTTGAAGCCATGTTGTTGTTGTTGTTGTTGATGATGATGATGTCCCTGCTTAAGGAGCTCCCCTTCAGGATGGAATATTTTAATCTCAGAGGAGACTCACACAACACTCGGTTCCTCCCTCCCTCCCTCCCTCCCCCCCCTCTCTCTAACTCTCTAACTCTCTCTAACTCTCAAACTCTCTCTTCCTTCCTTACACACCTCTTCCATAACGATGTCCACCTATGGATAAGAAATAGGCCACCATGTCATAGCTGTTAAGTCACCTGTTCAGGAGCTTCGCCAGAGGTTATGAGTTAAGGTTGACAAGGGTGATCTGTGGCCAGGCACAGAATGTCTAAAGGAGACTTGAACAGGCACACCATTCCCATCTAGGACAATCATACAAGTTGTTTGCCTCGAGGGCATAGCCCAGCTGCAGGTTTTTGTTCTGTGTTAGGGTACCAGGCTTGGGTTCCCTTTCCTGTAGTGGGCCTTTAGTCCATTTAGAAGGCTGTTGGTCTTACCCATGGCACAAGCGTGCACGTCATGCCTGACATGTTGGCGTTTTAGTACACAGGGTCCATAGCCAAGCTGGAATGCTGGTGACAGTTCCCCACCAGCAGCTCCCACGGCCCTGTCTGACCAGTGTAGCTTAATATCCCCATGTTCCACAGTCAAAGCGTGCATGTGTGGTGTCTTCAACAGTAGAGTATCACTGTCTAGTCCTGGCATACAACTAAAAGCAGTAGCAATAGCTTTTATGATTTGTGGCGTCTCAGGTGCTTCCCTGGCCAGCGATTCGCAGAAGGGCAGGTAGCCCACTCCTGACACTGGGTGCCCTTTTCTTCACCTTATGAAGGGTACCTTTAGGAAATTTATTTTTTCCTTCCAATTAGCCCAGCCTAGGTAGGGTGTCAAGGTGGATGGAAGCGCCATTGTACTTGGCTGTCTCTCCAATGGCTTTCCAAGTCTGCAAAACCTTTCTAGAGCATAGGCAGGACAGACAGCATCCCGGGCCACCATCCCATAGGAAATAGTGAGGTGACAAAGATCACGTTGGTGAAACACCATCAAGGTCTGTTGTCATCTGTTCTGAGCAAGGGCCAGGTGACCCTAGATTTTTACAAGTAAGAGGATACTAAGGTTGGAACACAAGCAGTGGGTCTAATATTTCATGGAGAGGTTCTATCCATTTGTATCAATTCCTTCCCCCATAGATCAAGGTTCAGTACACATCATGGCCAGGAGGTTTTAACTAAATTAGCTCCCTGTAATCCTAGTTATTCTCTCTGGGCCATTCCCATATTCTGGAACTCTTTGACAGAGCCTCCTGACATTTTTCTACACCTGATAGACTTAGTGGGTGTGTTGGCTGGTTTTAGGTCAACTTGACACAAGTTAGAGTCATCAGGGAGGAAGGAGTCTCTCTTGAGAAAATGTCTACATATGATCAGGCTGTAGGCAAGCCTGTGGGCGCATTTTCTCAATTAATGACTCACGGAGGAGGGCCCAGCCCTTTTGTGGGTAATGTCACTCCTGGGCTGTGGTCTTGGGTTCTATAAGAAAGCAGCCTTGAGCAAGCCAGGGGAAGTTAGCCAGTAAGCAGCACCCTTCCATGGCTTCCTCATTAGCTCCTGCCTCCATCAGTGAGTTCCTGCCCCCCCCCCCCGTTGCTTTTGATGATGAACTGTTACATGGATCTGTGAGTGAAATTAACCCTTTGCTCTCCACGTTGCTTTTGGTCCCCATGTTTCATCATAGCAATAGTAACCCTAGCTAAGACAGGGGGCCTGACTCAGCTTACTCATATCTACCTAGGACCAAGGGGCAACAAGGTGCTGCTTCCCCCAGCTAGCTCCCTGGGTCAGGGTTTCCCTGGGTTGGCACTGAGGGTATAGCTATAGATGTTGCCTCTCCATCTACCATACCTAGTCGTTAGGGGAGTTCCTTATTGGGTAAGTCATCTTGACTCTTAGCATAACCTTTGCTGTAGGGAAGTGTACTCTCCTTAGTCTAGGGGATAATGGCCCACCCCTGGGATAGCTTGATTGTCTTTCCCTGTATTGTTCTTTTACAGATGACTTCTGGGAACTGCTCCTCCAGCTTTGAAGCCCCCTTCTCCCCCAAAGCTCCTTAGTACACAATTTGGCTTTCTCTCAGTTACTTCCTTAAGAACTCCAACTCTACATGCATGCAGCCATGTTTATCTTAAGTAACCCAGAAAGATCTGCCAAAGCCTCTCCTATTTTTCAAAGGTTTCCTCCACTAATGGACCAGCAAAGCCACTAAAGGCCCACAGCGGCCTGGAGGTCCCTGATGGATTAGCCTTTTCTTAATCTCCCCCGAGAACACAGTTCTGCCTGGCCAGGTGAATTGGGGTTCAAACACAGCTTCTTTTATTCCTAGCCCCCCAGCCCCACCCCCCCTCCTCCTCTATTCCATTCCAGGGAATTTATGGGGATCTTAGATGGATGAAACCAAGTGATCCTAAAGGCTTTGATAGGACAGTCGGTCAGGACTGAGTTCCCTCATGCTCGCTCAGATTCTGAAGCCCTTGCCTTCAAGAGAACTAGGAAGTTACATTCCTCAGTTTTCTGACTGATCCTGTCTGTTCCTGTGTCCCAGAGCCACACTAACCAGGCTGCGGCAGACTTTTTCACTGCTTATTTACAAGTCTTCCTTAGTTCTAGCAGTTTGACTCCCAAGCGTTTCCTGATAACTCTAATTTCATGTAAGGGGCCACGGTTGATGCCCCATTTGCATGCTGGATTGCAGATTTTTCTCTTTTTTTCTATACTAAAGGTCAGACTTGAGGGGTGTCTTCTATTCCTTTACCACGTCTCTTTCTCATCCTCACTTATCTTATGGACTTGCCAAGTTGGAGGTAACATGGAAGATGCTAGTCCCATCTCCCATTCTTGCTGCAGTTGCTGCAGCAAGGGTCTGAGAGCATGAACTGTGTGCTTCCATGACTAAGGCAAAATGGTGACCCTCAGCCTACATCCCCACCATGGGGAGCAGTTACCAGGGTGTCCCTGAGATGTACTCACTGGGAGGAACAAAGACCATTTTGGATATTTTAGAAGGGGATGGGCTTCTCTGAGTCAAGTGAGCTGTGAGACACTGGAAGTCCTGATTAAGAGAGCAAAGCAGGCACATAAGTATTGGTTCAGATACCCTGAGACTCCTTATGTTCTTAGAGATTCAGGTGGGAAGGTCAGAGATTTTAAGTGTCACAGAAATGTACTTAAAAGGTTTTAATTAATGGACTCAGATGGTATAACTTACACTTCTGAAGAGGGTGTGTCCGTCCTGTGCTGAGAGCTCTCTGTTCTGTGGAGAGAAGAATGGCGACAGCAGGCGGGTTAGGTTCCTGCAATCGCCCTGCTGAAATGGACGGTGACTTGGAAATGATAAAATGTTTAGCCCATGTGTTAGTGCATTCAGTAGGGGTTTCTTGTTCTGCATTGAGAGTGGGTAGGAGATCAACGTTCTGTTTTGTACGTATTTGGGGCACCTCTCAGGTCATCATGTGGAACTGCTGCATATGTAGTTGGATATGAAAGACGGGAGGTCTGGAGTAGACCATGAGCCAGGGATCAAGATGCGAGTGTTAACAGCAGAGAGAGGATATTTGGTATCATGGGGCTACTAAACCCTGGCCAAGGATGATGAGGATGGAGAAGCTGGCCAAGACTTGAGCCTTTGGGGAAATCAACGCATGATGCTGGGAAAAGGAACCTAAGCAGCTGGAACCCAGTGAGGCAGGAGGAGAGCCAGGGGAGAGGGAATCGTGGAAGCCATGCCAACAAAGCCATTCTAGAAGGAAACGATTGGCTAGATCACGTGGTGGTGTGAGGTTGGATTAAGTGGAACCAGGAAACTCCATATTGGATTGGGCCAAAGGGAGGTTACTGCTGCCCTGGAGGAGAAAGCAAACGGCGGGCTGTGCCTGGCTTGTACACTTCACCTCCGTGACTTTGAGTGTTTCAAACAGTAGAATCTTACAGTCTGTAGAGGGAGTGGGAGAATAAACGCACGTGTGTGCAGATGATGGGTGGATGACTGCATGAATGGAAGAATGAATGTAGGAATGGGGGAACTGACAACGCTTTCTTATTTTTGTTTTGTATCAGTGAAATTTTTTGTGTTATTTGGTTTTTGGTCTTAACAGGGAGGAAAGTCAAGTGACTATGAAGGAAGTGTGGACATGACTTAGCTCTCTCTGTTAGTGATCTGTGATTCAGTGATAGTGATTCAGAGCAATCTCAACGGGCAGCTAATGGCCCCCGAGTACACCACTTACAACAGCATTGTGTCTAGTTTCAGGTTCTTCTGGGCTGAGGCTAACCCTCTCTTTAGACTGGAATTTTCCTTCCTTAGTGCCTTCTGTAGAGCTGGATTGCTTACATTTGTTCTTATTGTGGAATGTTTTTCTTTCTCTGTCATTTGTGATGGGCAGTTTTGCCCGGTACAGTAGTCTGGGTTGGCATTGGAGTCTCTCAAAGCTCGTAGAACATCTGTCTAGGTGCTTCTAGCTCTCATAGTCATAAAAACTCGGGTGTTATTCTCAAGGTCATGCTTTTATATATGCCTTGTTTTTTCTCTTACAGCTTTAAATATCCTTCATTCGCTCTGAATATTTAGTGTTTTGATTGTTAGGTGTCTTCATCAAACCTCTCAAGGCTTAGAGCCACATGGCAGAGCAGGCAGAAAGATTGTAAAAACCGGAAGTGGTAGATGTCTCCATGGAGGTAGCATCTTTTAGCCATAATGGGAGTCACAGAGACTGTCTCAGAATGCCCAAGATCTGCACAGGTTTAAACCAGTTAAAAATCCCAGCCCTGGGAAAGGGACTCGGAGGCAGAGACCCATCCCACCGAGAAGCTAATTGAAATTGATACCGGCTGGGGGACAAGAAATCAGTTTTCTCCAATGAGAAAGTCAATGATTATATGACTCCAAGGTAGGCCTCATGCCCAGGAGTAGGGAGCTAACACAACATGGACTCCGTGTTCTTTCTGTGGGCTTTTTAGTTTTACTTATTATTATTTTTGTCTTTGTTAATTTTTTTAAGGTTTTGCTTGTTTTGTTTTGAGGAAAAAAACATCATGAGATGGCTAAGGAAGGAGGGCTAGGTAAGGAAGTGGGGGGATCTGGAAGGAGTTGGGGAAGAGAGAGAATGCTCTGTCTGAAAACAAGAAAGGTGATCTACGGCATGCCACAGGGTGCATGAACATGGGGCGTGGCACTGCATTCTCCTCTTTCCTGTCTTGGAGCTGCAGAGTATCAGTCAGCCATCCCATACTGTGTCACTTCCCACAGGCCTCTCTGAACCCTAGAAAGTGCACTTTCCGTAGGTGAGGGCTGCCTACTTCCGGACCCAGCCCAGAGCTCTTTAGCTACATGTTTTAATAATGTTGTGTCGAGAAGACTCTGGTCTTGCAGTTCCCACACAGTTGTTTGGGATGTCCTTGAGTGTCCCTGTGAGCTGTTCTAATTTTCTTCTTTGAAAGCACACACACACATACACACACATACACACACACACACCATACCACACAACACACACACAACACACACAACACACACACACACAACACACAACACACATACACAACACACACACACACCCCTGTGATTTGTCAGCTACCGTGTAACTCCTGGGTTAAGGTAGTTCATAGTTCTAGTGTGAGATCATAGCACATGCCTTGACTGATGTCACATCTTTCCAGAGCTGAGCTTCGGGGATTTGCTGTACTAAGAAACCCAGTATTGCGTTTTAAAAACAATGTGCATCAGAAAATAGGGTGCCAGAATCAAACCTAAATCCTACCTCTGAGAAACTGTATCGTACCTAGGTGTGTCATATGCTATAAAGATTGTGCTTATTTAAGAATGAAATAAAAGTCCACTGCCCCAACAATTTATCATATCTGTTTTCTTCCCAGGTGACTGCCAAATTGTTGGGACATAAATATTTACCAAATTAATTGGTTCTAGCTACCGAGCACATGGAATTGCTAGGTATTTTCCATGCCCTAGAAGTACCTAGAGAAAATGTGCTGAGAGGCCATTGTGTCATAACTGAGAAAATTGCAAGCCTCTGATGTAGCATCTTGGGCCTCTAAGAAGAAAAGGGAGAGGAGGGGCCCACACTGCCCTTCAGCCTGAGCTGAGTACTACCTGGGTCTCTCAGCTCCTTGTCACTCAATTCTTCATTGACTGGGTGCATTATGGGTAATGCAGTTTCTCTTTCATGAGCATTCCTCTACTCATGTAGCCTCTACTTCCCAGCAGCTCCTGCTCATGAATGAATGCCTCACCTACTTCCTTTACCTGTTTCCAACCCCAGGAGTGAGAGCAATTTCTCTCTGCCTTTCCTCTTTCTCTCCCAGCACCACCGCACCACAGCTCCCAGGATAGGACTCTACTGTTGGTCAGACACAAGGGAAAGGAGGCAGGCCATAGCATTTCATGTCATTAGTTCATTCATGGTTGGTTATATCCCTATGACAGTGCGTCCCAATGCTAGAGAACACTGGAGCCTCGAGAACAAGTGCGTTGGAGATACTACTCTGGGAGATGGCAGTTGTTACTTAGTGTATTCAGCCTTTAAAAATGGAAATAAGCTTGTATCTATAACTAAATAGAATATGATGTTTTTGAGATGCAAAATGAGAGAGTGAGATGGGCCTATTTTTCTTGCTTTGGGAAGTTGGGGAGGGAGGAGTCACATGTTTAAGATTCTCTGATCTTGGAATTATACGTAAACTGGAGGCTGTGGCTACCATTAAAGGCAATGTCAGAGGCGTGAGAACGCCACAGAGCGGGTCTACATCTGAATGTGCAGAGGTGTGCTACAGGCCGGTGGGGTCTGCTTTGCTCTGAGTTACCCTTGGTTCCCAGTAAGGCTGAACGGAATCTCCATCCTGACTTTGCCAGTTCTGCCTTGAGTCTTGCTGGGAGCTGTGCACATTTGCCCACCACACCATGCACTGCTTTCCACCTCTCTCTTCCCTTCTAGCTCCCTACAACCTGGCTCTGTCTGTCACCATCCGCTCTGATTTCTCTTCCTCCTTTTCCTTCTTCCTTTCCCGTTCTCCCCCTCTCTTTATCCCACATCTCCGATCGCTGGTTCCATCATGGCGGACCTGAGTGGCGGGGGCATCGGACCTTTATGATATTTTTGTGTTGAGCTCTTAAACGGGGTTCAGGTGGTCTGTGTGCGTGAATTCTATCACGGGTGAATTAAACAGGACTTATTCAATCCGGTTTTCCAGAATGCCATAAACTCTTTAATTTGCTGCTATGTGCTGATGACCTCTTATTTGAGAATTGTTATGTGTAGCCATGTTCCAAGGGTGCGCCGATAGGCTCTCTCTGTAGCAGCCCTAGCCTGTGGAAGTGTGAGGAAGGGCCACAGATGGGAGCCAGAGATGGGATTTAATTTTTCAGATGTATTGAAGATAGACATCACCGTTGCTCACTGGCTCCATGTGCTGCTGGGCTGCCGTGTTAAGCAGTGCGGCTTCAAGTTGTCAGCGTGTGGGGAGAGAGGGGCCCTTTGTGCCTTTAATGAACTGAAGACATCCCTTGAGCATTGTGCTGCCGGACTGATGAGTGAATGGGATAGGTGCTTGATGAGGAAGTTGGGAATGGAAGTTGTTATAAAAGTTCGATGCTAGCCCTGTAATGACTCGTCAAGTGGCTGAGGGCTGAGGGGTGTGGGGCTTGCCTACCAGATAGAAGCCTTGATGTCACTGCTCTTCCATGCAGACCCCCGACCCCCATTTCTTCCCTCAGTATTTTCACCTCCTATTCTTAAATCTCCCCTCTTCTTGGAGGGCTAGGATTTACACACAGATTATGCCTAGCATTTCTGTGGAGACTATTTCAGCAGTTAATAGTTAAAATAAGACCTTTGACTTGTGGAGGCCTATGGTTTTTTGTTTTTTGATTTTTGCCTATGTTCTTTTTATAACCTAGTTTATACAGCAAAAAAAAAAAAAGTTGACTTCATTCTTGAAATTACAAAATAGTATCTTATCCTAGAAAGGCTCAAAAAGCCAGACAATCAAGTCTACTTTCCAAGTTTGCATGTCTCAATGATAAGAGTCACTGTCCACCCCTGCCCTGGCGTCTACCTCTACTCCTGTCTGTGCGTGGATAACGCAATTGAACACGTGAACTGAACCCCTGCCCCTTTGACTTTGGTCTGATTCTCCCCTGAGAATGAAGGGGCAGGGCTGTAGAGGGTAGGGTGTTGTCCACATCTAGGGGCAGAGGAACAAGACATGGCCAGCTGTAATTCCTCTCCCATCTTGGTCTTCTGACTCCTGACTTGTCTGTTTTTCCCCTTCGAGAAGGGTTGTTGGAGTTAGATGACCCTTACTGTTGTCCATGGAGAGTACCTGCACTCAGGTCTCTGTAAGTGAAGGAGACAGTGACAGGGGACTGGCCAGGGGCAGGGGACTGAAGACTCCTGATGCTGCAGAGGACTCTTCCCAAAAGCTAGTGTTTAAACCCTTACGTCTCAGTGACATTTTGACGGTCTTGGTTGTCTTTGTTCTGACAAAGTTTTGCAGATGACCCAGGACATTATTTTTCTGTCCCATCTTAACGAACAGATCTAAGTGGTGGGGTCTTCATCAGTGTTCAAGAAGAGCCAGTAATATTGGTGGAGAGAGCCCCTGCAGAATTGGGATGGCAAACCCCACAGGGTGCACTGGTGCTCTCTAGAGGAGACAGCTCACTGGCTAAGGCCTGAGGTTTCTTTGCTGTCGTAAATCTGAAGGACTGTTTGGAAACAGGATTGGAACAGTTCAGAGGTTAAATGACTCCCATGCATTAGGAATGTGGAATGAGGAATGTTGCTGGGGTCAAAAAGAAAGGAAAAGAATGAAAGTAATGTCATCCTGGGGTGGCCATGTGCTTTGTTTCCAAAGAGCTTCAGATTATCAGCTTCATTAATCACACAACAAGCATATATAGTAGGATGTGAGCTGGTCATTACTGAGTTCTCTTGATTCAGTTTCTTAGTTTCTGGTCTGGGCTTTCTCTGCATGGGCCCATACTGTATGCGGAATGGTAACACAATTATCCTTTAATATTTAAAAACCTTTGTTTTATTCTTACTGAGTTGTCTTCAGCTCTCAAAGGATGCTAAATTATAATGGTGGCAGTACTCAGTTTTGCCCCTAATTTTAAGAAGGTATAGCAGTTCTTTAATGCCCCATGGGAATCTGTAGGTGAGTTTCAGGCAGAGTCTGTTAAACCCGCATACAAGCACATTTGATTTGATAAACAGGTAGGAGAATACTGATAGGTACAAACATACATGTAAGTATATGCAAACATAGATTCTTACATGTTATATCATATCATGTTATATCATACTCTTCAAATTATTCTCTTTCCCTTTAACTATATACACCAATATCTTTTATATTATAATTAAATTCATAATTTTAATAATGTAGATGATACATCTGTTTACCCTCTCTGCTCTTTACCTAGAGATGACCATCTTTGAGCTTCTCTTTCTCTCTCTCTCTTTGCACACGAAGAGGTGTCCCTAGATCTCTGAGGATCCAGCCCCTTGGAACAGTAGATTGGCGTATGCCAGCAGAGGAAACAGTGATTCAGGGAAGCAGCCTCGGGTAGGCCTGAGGCTCCTCAGAAGGGCAGTGGGAAGCTATTCTCATGGGGTCTAAGGCACACAGAACTCACACAGACCAGGGAAGGGGAAGGAGGGCCGACCAGAGATATCTAGGGCTTGAGAGGCCCAGGAGTGTCTAAGAAGCACTGTTTGGTTGAGCGATGGAGCCTGTAGACTAGAGGTCAAGTGTTCCCACCGACCCCCTATGTAAGCTACGTCAGTCTGCAGGCAAGCGTCCTTGGCTAAGGTGAAGCTGGTTTTACATCCTTTGGTGCCAGCATTTGGGTCTGTGACCTGAGGAGGCAGGGAGGAAATGTGTGTGTTACGGGATGGCATTCAGGACACCCTTGGCGGCTATTTAAGAACTCCAGAAAGGATCTACAGTAGGCTGTATTGCAGCATTGTCTCGGGAAGGAGGTAAAGATGAAGTTAGCGTTGGCTTTTAACTTTTTGATCTTATCATTTCATGGGCGTAGATGCCTTCAGTGGATGTGATGGGGGAATCCCTCCTTTTGGGCAAAGGATTCTGGTCGTGGTGGGCTGGGCTTTAGGAATGATTTGCTTGTGGCCTAAGCTTTGATTGGAGATATTGGAAATTCTGAAGCAACCAAAAGGAACACTTAGAAAAAAAATACATATAAATTGTAGCTATTAAGACCGCCGGTGTAATGGTGAAAGTTTCCCTTTCAGTCCCCATGTGGTTAGTTCTATAACATTTGTGGGGACTATAGCTTGTTCCTTTATATAGTTAGACTGACTTCATGTATGCTCTTTGTATTCAGAGGTACTTAATGCTGAGGAGCAAAGACTTATTAACCATTTGAAGAATGCTTTCTGTCTTCTTAACGCTGGTTTACATCTGAAATGGTCCTACTTGCAAATGGGTGTAAAGGAAGGTGGACACTCAGCCAAGAATTCCTTTTTCCTGATTGTTCTTCCTGGTAGTTTACTAAGTCAAAGTTGAAAGGGAAGAATAAACGCTCGCTAGGAGAGGGGCCCAACGCTGCGAGCATTGCTAACAGCATCTCAGGAGTAGACTTAATGCATTCAGGTTTGTCGTGAGTCTGCATGCCGTGATGTAGCTTGCAGCGTCTTAGAAATGAGAAGGCTTTTAGCAAGCAATGTAGGCATTGATAACTCCACACAGACTTTACGGAAGATGGGGCTTGGAGTGGACAGGGTAAGGAAGATGGGGGCTCTGGAGTTTTTCTGGCAAGAGTCCATTCATAGCCAGAGTACTGGCCACTGGCGAAGTCTGTGGATTTGAAAATGGTTAAACAGAGCCCATGTTCTCCAGTGATTCATGCTCAGATTTGATGAGAGACTTAAGCCATACATTGGAGTCTTCAAATGGCATTTTACTGTTGACAGAATCACCTATCGAAGGGTGTTGAGGAAGAAACCTGATTGCGATAGTATTCAATAAGACCTTGTCGGCGTCTGGCAACCATCATGTGTTTTGAAAAAGACCATACTTCATGCATATGGGTTGTATTTAGGGTTTATCAGTTTTCAAAACAAATCATCCTTGGTGTGTGTGGAGGTTTGGGGTTTCTGGTTTATTTCTATCTTTCTGTATGTATTCATCTTGTTATTCACTTTGAGGAAAAGGATCCGCTATCATATGCTCACTTTTTCATGTCCCAAGATGCCCTTGTGTTAGGCGCAGTCTTGTGTCCTGTGAACACGCCATGAGTGAGTAGGGCTGGGGTGATGGTTCCTATGTTGTATGCACTGAGTGTGAAAACTTCTTAAGGCTAACGCTTGGCAAGAGGTGAGTGATCACCACAAAGTGGATCTTCTAATTGCGCAGACAAACATGTTTCTGTGGGAAAAACACTTGACTTTAAGAACCGAAGGATCGGGTGGGGAACCAGAAAAAGGGAAATGAATTGTAAATATAGAATATATACAATTAAAAAAAAAAAAAAAAGAACCGAAGGATCACAGTAATGTCTTCTTCAGTTTAGGAAAAAACTCTTTTTCTTTAGGAATCCCCTTGCACTGTCTGGTCTAGTCATTGCTCAGATTATTCAAGTAAATGATTTGGTGGAATTATAAAACTGTAGAACAGACATTATAGATGTTACAGCGACTTGAAACATCTAAATGCATATTTATTTACCAGTCTTTTGATGTAGAACCAATGTCTTTTCTCTGATTGAGGGTCTTTTGGGAGTTGACTTTAATCATCTGTATTGCATAACTCTTGTAAAATATTGATTTTTTTTTTTAAAAAAAATGTGGAGTGGGAAGTAGAATCATTTGGGGTTTAACATCCCCTAAGATCTTTCACAAGTACCTACCAGGATCTAATTTAGCAACAGTATTTTAAAGGCAGCTCATCTGAAAAACAAACAAACAAACAAACAAACAAACAAAAAACCCAGATTTTTTCAAGGTAGTTTTCATAGGAAACCAAGTTGCCTTCTCATTCTATTCCCTCTATGAAATGTTTAATTGAATTATGCAAATACCAACAGCACACACATGTCGTGAGCATGGCCTGTCATAATCAGGTTTGGGAACAAGCAGTGACTCTTGGTAAATAGCCATCGCCATTGGTGGGAGCTAAGTCACACCGACATATTGGAGAGCAGAGTCCTAGCTGGGAGTGATAAAGCGCCAGGGGCCAACATCAGTGTCTCTTACACAGGGAACAGCAGGCCGCGGCTATGCTGGTGATTCAGCTAAGACAGACTCATTTGCATTTGAAGCAATGGAAGGCTTATACCACTATAAAGGTCCAGAGGACATGAGGTGTGGGGGGGACAGGGAATGGCCATATGTTCTCAGCAAGGGGAAGAGCATCTTCTCCTCATGCCATGAGAATGTGGAAGAGCCTGGTAGACCCTCTGTTCAAAATTCTTCCCTCTGTTCTGCTTCATCAAACAAACTTCCCCACACCAGGTGGGCTAGGTGAAGAGTTTAATGACTTTTTAATGCAAAGCCATTCTTGTAGTTAGGGATTCAGAAACTTAATCTCCCACCCTGGGTGGGGAGCCACATCTATTCTAGGCAGATGTAGGCGAACCCTGATTGATGCAAGAACACTGTCAGATTTCCTGAGAAGAGATTTGCTTGGATTCCCTAACCTTCTGTACTAACCCTTACCGAAGTAAACACCAGTCAGCCTTGTTTCTAGGACATTGGGTGAATTACAGCAGAGTAATAAGTTTCCAAATGCATTCTTTATTATACATCTATTGAATAGAAAAATAGAAATCAGAAATTATGGAGCTATATATCTCATTGCTAGTTTAAAAATTAACTGTGAAGTTGCTAGTGTTAAATTGACTAAATATCCGTACTCTTGTCAGTCTGTCCTGAGTGTACATGTGTGTACACATATGTGTGTACATGTGTGTATAGCATGGTGCAGTACTAAGTGCATCATAGGCAGAAGATGGAGATCCTGATGTACTTATGAGTTGCCACAAGCAGGCTCAGGTGTAACTTGGAATCAGAAGTGTCTCTTGGGTTCTGACTTGGAGAAGGTTGAGTTTTTGATAACCCCAGTCACTTTTGAACCATCCTCTTGGTCACTTCTTCTTCCTTCTTCCTAGTTGGATACAGATCGAATAGAATCTGACCTTGATGAGGGCTTTCTAGGTGCTCCCTAAGTAGTAAGTGGCTTTACTACTAAAAATGTATTAAGGTATTGGTCTTCCTTGATTTTTTTTCTTCTTAAAAGAGAAGGCCACAATGACTTAAGTCCTAGAATTCTTAATGCAGGGCCAGATAGTTGTAGGGTCAGTCATGATAATTTGTCTAGAATTCATTATAATCTCAGGGTGCATATAAGGCTGGCTCTTCTGTAGTCTTTATTCATCTAGAGTAATACTATTCAATAGAAAACAATGGAAGTCACACATAGGAACTCCATAATATGATAAATAATGAAAGCAATTTTAGTGACCACATTAAAAAGTACAAATGAAGTTAATTTTAATGTTAACTTTAATATGATGTGTGAAAATCATATTCCTCTACGTAAACTAACAAAAAATGTCAATCGTGAGAGCCAAACTTGTATGTGCTAAGTCCTCTTAACATAGCGTGTTGATTATGAAGCATGTCATATCCAGAGAGGTCACATTGCAAGTGCCCCGTTGGCTACACTGGGTTAGTAGCTGCTCTATTGGGTAAGGGCGGTGTGGGGTGGTCAATGAGGTGTGGGGTGGTCAATGGTGATGACAGGGAACACCTCCCTCGGTCTTGGACCCCACTTGGTCCTGGAGCCTCCATCTGGCAGAGCCCTTGTGTGGTATGCGTTGGCTATCCCCAGCAGCCAGCTGGCCTCAGTGCCTTGGGGAGTGTGGATCTTTGGTATGTTGCTGTGTGTTTGATTTCACCTCAGAAGGAGCAGATGGATTCCTATGGAGCTTGAATAAAGATGATTGTTCCTCAGAAAGAGCCTCGTTGAGCAACAAGTATAGGATTTCTTGGCCGATGGCCAAGCCCGAGCAGGTTTTCTATAGCTTGCTTGGTACATGTTTTCCCCACTTCCTGGAGATGCCCTGGAGTTAGAAGGTGACAAAAAGCCTGTTGCTGCATAGGGAACTGCAGAAGACAAAGTGTTCTGAAACGGAGCTGGTAGAAGTCTGTTGACAAGGACAAAAACAGGCCAGGGAGTGTCCCCACGAACAAATCTACTTTGCCTGGATTCTCAAGCTAGAGGACCCCCGTGCAAACTCCTGTCCCGTTTGAGGGACCCAAAAGGCACAGGATAAACATGGTGCAGTTCTAGTCTAGATGTGAGAAGAAAGCACTGGGATTATTTCTGTATCGATGAATGCAGCTTTGGGTGGCCGGGACTGGAAACCCACAGGCCTGGAAAGCGCGTGCACACAAGCCCTGGGCTAAAACTCTTGAGTTGAGAGTGTAATTTCCTTTTAATGCAGCTTCAGTTTTCAGACTGTGCACCCAGGCAGGCAAGGAAGTGCCAGCAGGGTCCTAATTATAAGGGCGCATTATCCAGGGAGGAACAATGCCTTTGAAATCAATGTTTTGGAAGACAAGGAAAACAAATACGTGCGAAGAATAGTTTCAGTAGGAATTTAGTTTACAGGAAACATGTACCCCGATGTGGGTACACACACATCACTTGATGTGGGTACACACACATCTCTTCTTCAGACCAGCCAGGGCTCAGACCCCTCCGGGGCTATTTGTTTCTACCTGAACGTTCTTTTCCAACTGGAATTGGATGAACAGTTCATCGCTCCTTAGGTGCTTGACACACTCATGGTAGAATTGCAAACTGTTTTCAATTTTTTCCAACTTTTCCTGCTTTCATCTGATTTTAAGGTCGATGCAGATTGACTGTAAGGTGAGGATAAAGCTACTTCCTACTACCCTGATATCTTACAGCCTTGCTTATGATTATTGTGGGATTTACGGAGGTGAAATTTAGGAAATAAGAGGATCGAAGTTTCCCTTAGAAGGTAAATTCATGATAATTGTACGCACTGCATATAAACTGGAATTTTTGCTTATTATTCAGATGAAGTTTAAAAAAAAACAAGATTAAATGGCTTCTGAAACAATTTAAGGTGAGAAACATTCCTGAAGTTGGAAAAATAAGTATAAAATAATACTTACTATTTTATATTAAATATAGACTGTAAAATTAAATTATGGCTTTATTAATAAATTTAATTAATAAACTAAGTTAAATATAAAATATAAAATAATTATTATAGTAAATACAAACTAATTAATATAAAATAGCGCAGATGTGTGAGACAGAGGTTGTAAAGGGCTAATGGCTCAGAGTTAGGAAATACACGGGTACTAACACTGCTAACACTGCTGACCTGTAGAACCCAGGGCAGATAACGCCTCAGCCCGACGACAGTGCTTACTTAGATACGACATACCTTACTAATTTCTTTTATGTGTATGGAAGGTTTGCTCGCTTTTATACATGTCTTTTGGGACATGGGAACATAAAGGACACTTGTCTACTTACCCCAAATAGGGGTGAAGCGAGGATACCACCAAAGTCCCACTTGATGGACTAGTAAGTTTTATTGGGGTTCTTACAGGAGTATGGGTGAGGGGTTACGTACAGGAGCAGAAAGGACTCAAAGACAGCTGCATTCCCCAGCCCAGCTCAGAAAGATGAGAGCCTGGAGCTCCCTGCACAGCCTGCAGGCAGCTCATCAGGCTGGACAGTGTCCTTTCCAGGTGCCTCAGTGGCCTCAACCAGCTTCCTCCAGGCAGTTCTTCTTGACGTCTTTGCAGCTTACTCTGGCAGGGAGGGGCCTGGTGAATCTGGTCAGCTTCAGGGAGATCTTGAAGCTCATTTGTTGTTGTTTACATCTTTGCCTAAGGATCTCCCCTGCAGGATGTTTTTATTTTATTTTATTTTATTTTTATTTTTATTTTTTATCTCAGAGGAGCCTTCATGTCTGGCGCCCATGGAGGCCAAAAGAGGAGGTCAGATCCTTTGGAACTGGAGTTAGAGACTAGCTGGGTACTGAGAATCACACCTGGATCAGGTGAAAAAAAAAAAAAAAAGCAGCCACCGTTCTAACCACTGAACCATCTCTCCAAGTTCCTGAAAATACTTCTTAAATTAGCTGTAGATGTATTCCAATGGAAACTTTTTTTTTGTTTGTTTGTTTTCTGCTCTCCTAGATATAATCTAATAGAGAGGAAAAAAAAACAGATAATGGAAACATGATCAAGAAACCTTTAACTGGCTTTTCCAGGAAGGCTTGTGTTGGCAGGGATGGACAGGATGGCCTGCAGAGGCAGGTGATTACGGCTTCATCTCCACAAGCTCTGTTAGAGCCAGTTACTGGGACAGTGGCTTGAGCAGAGCATTAGTGTGGTGGCTCTTAGCCTTCGCCGACTTTATTTCATTTTCTGTTTGTTACTGGCAGTTCTGGGTGGATTTCAGGAAGGTAGGTAGCATGTTGGCAGTGATTGATTCTCAACCCCAAAAGAGTCATGTTGACACGCCCTTGCCTCTTCCATGCCCTTGGGCTGTTCTGGGCAGGGGAGGGTTCCACAGGAAGCAGTCTCTGCTGCTCTGTCCCTTATGTAGGATGTGCTCAGAAGAGTAAACCCCAGAGAAGCCCAGCAATCCCAGCAAGCTCCAGCTCTTTCCATGGGAGTGGTCCCAAGAGGCCTGCTTCTGACCCCGTCCGTGCCCAGTGGTCAGGAAAGACACACAACAGGGCGGCAGCAGGAAATCCCTGGAGAAACTTTTCCCTAGAAGACTCTTAGGTTGAAATCTGGTGAGAGGGATTCTCACACTGCTAGGGCGGTGAATTCACCAACCTTGGCGAGATGCTGAGCGGCGGAGGGCAAGGAGAGAGAAAATATAGTTCCAGGGCTTCAGGGAAACAGGAAGGGAGAAAGGAAGGTGTCAGCAGGTACACTCTTGCTTTAAATTCTGGTGAAACAGTGCAAAAAACCAAATTACATGTCTTGCTAATGATGTAAGTCATGGTGACAGAACCAAACCAGATACATTTACAGAACTGGGGATATAAAGATGACAGAATTCAATAATGAAGATATGCCACTGAAATAGGCCAGACTTGTGGCTTAAAAGGTAATTAATCCCAATTGATACCAAAGGGGCTGTTTTTAGGGTTTTAGCCATGCCTTGGGGATCATCAGACTGAGCCTAAAGTAGAAATTTCTCCTCTCACTCCAATCTTGTAGATTTTTTTCTTTTAACTTTGTTTATAGTCCTGTTGTAGACTGAGCTTCTGCAGTCTGGCTTCTTTCGCTGAATTTAAAGTTGCCACATGTGGCTATTGGTTCTTCCCATTGAAATCTCTGAGTTGTATACTTTACCTGGAGACTCTCCTTAACCCTGGCTGGTGTTGGATATTTGTTGTGGTAAATCTCCAACGCAAAAAGGCTAGGATAAAGAAATCACAACTCAAGTTAATTAGAATACAAGCTACACACCTAGACTGGACAGATCTACCACTGCACTACTCTATTCCCACCTGAGATCCCATATAACTTGTCTCTCTAAGCGTCTTGCTTCTGCTCTAGTCTCTTTCCATCTCTTCCTTTGCCTGCTTCTTCCCTCAAACGGTTCAGCTCCACCTTCCTTCCTCCTGCCCAATCAGTGGCTCCAACTTTTATTTGAAAACTTAGGGTGGGGAGAAGGTTCACAGGACACCTGTATATGTGATTTGCTCCTCCACAATCCCTCCCAGGAGAGTAGAATTAACATCAAAGTACAGGACTAGAGCTATCCGCAGCAGATACTTGCTTCATTTCCGGGTGCAGCTTGCCCCTCTGGATGATGTGCTGGGAGCATCTGTGAGTAGTAACCGGGTTTCCCCTTAGTTTGGATGATTTCATCTGCCTTTTGAAGCAGGAACAGGGAAGGAGATAATGCGGTGGCAGGCTCTGTCCTCAGAGTCACGTCGCTCTCTGAAGAGTGGGTGCCTGCTGCTGCTGTGCCGCACGGGATTCCCTTGGCTTCAACTGGAGGGAGTTCTCTCACGCCTGAGGTGAGGCGGAGTCACCTCTGAGGGAATCCTGAGATTGAAATATTTTTCATGAATTGGAATGGAGGAAAACAAACAAACAAACAAACAAACAAACCAACAACAACAACAACAACAACAACACCCTCTATCACTGGAAGATTTAGCTAGCTTTCATTGCAGGGTTTTTTCCTCAGGTTCCTCATGCCTTCTGTAATATGTTAGGGGGCCTAAAAAACTTAGGAAGAAAAAGGAATTTGCATAAATTGATTCTTGTCAAGATGCCTTCCACATAGTTGGGGCTCCACACCATTTGTGAGTGATTAAACGCCGTGGAAAACTTGTTGACAGTCACCTTGGGGTGAATGCGTTTTGGTCTGTGCTGGAAATTCGACTGCAGTGTTTGACAGCTTCAGAGTCTTTGCGCCCATGTTTTCCTAAAATGGGGTTTGTGTCTACAGTTCACTGTTAGCAGCCAATGTTTGCAAATACTGTAACAAAAAACCGTTCCAACATAAAAACCAGTGTTCATGTCTGTCACATCCCAGCCCATGTGGAGAGGGGAAATACTTTTTAAAAGTGGTAATTCTTAATATCATAAGCTGTTTGGAGCAGGGGCTATTTAAAAGCTCCCAGCTTTGGTAAATGAAGGAGACGTACTGATGGAAACCACAGACATGTCTGGTGCATGAGATCACCCGCCTTATTCTCACCTTCAAAACAAAAGGCTTTCCCTCCTCCCGAGCTCTGTGTGTGTGTGTGTGTGTGTGTGTGTGTGTGTGAACTCACTACACACACACACACACACACACACACACACACACACACTGCCCCTTGACAACCACGTCAAGTTTTCCTCGCTTTGGGCAGGGAGCCTTGCTCCAACTGTTAAGCCGTGTGAGAACAGTGAACTTGGTCAGCAAGGATCATTTGTGTTCGGCTGTCAACAAAGGCTTGTTTTACTAGGAACAATGACTGTGCAGGTTTGTGCAGAGCGTTGTGTGCAGTGGTGTTAATCAGTAAGCAGCCCGAGCCGTACCCACAATCCCTTCCACATAGTTAGTTTGCTCTTTTGGGTGACTGTTGTTCCTGCCCACTGGCAGCATCTGAAAAACACACTCATCAGTATGCAGGGATGCCCTCTGCGGAGGGAGCTCAATCAGTCCTCCGTTGCTTTCCTGCTCCTGGTCTCCTCCCGTCGCTCCTCGGACGTGTGCGGCCTGCTATTATTGGTGTTTAGGAACACCGAGGTGGTTACAGGACAAGGATGTAGGTCTGAGGTCAAGATGAAAGATTTTTTTTTTTCTAGATTTGGACATACTCCAGCGTCCTTGATGGGGAGTGTATTTTGTTTTTCCACACGCATCATTGCTTTCACATGGCCACACAGACTTGCACAGAAAAATAGACTTGGCCATGGGGAAGGACCCTGTTCTAGAGCCAGTGGACAAAGTTACGAATAGTCAACAATATTCTGGTGTAGGCAAAAAAACTGGTCCAAGCAACAACAATAACAACAACAACAACAATAAATTTTTTTGCCCCAATTTGATTCACACCAAAATATTCTCCAGGATTACTAATCTCTTCTTTAGGATGGCTGAAGTTTCCTGACTGATTTTATCAATGACTTTTTATAGTTGAAGCTTTGAATATGACTTGGTAAATGACAATATTAGAAGAGGAAATAAAAGAATAGGAATTATTTATTTATTTATTTTAAGATTTATTTTATGTCTAGGAGTGTTTGGCCTACACATACACACACACCATCTGAGATCTGTTTGCCAGATATTCATGTGGGTCAGAAGAAGGTGTCAGATCCCCTGGGATTGGATTTACAAAACTGTTTGTGATCCCGGGTGCTAGGAATCAGCTCAGGTCCTCTGCAGGAGGATCAGGCACTCCTAACCACCGAGCCATTGCCCCAGCCCCAGGTTCTCGAGTCTTGTATTCATCCAACACCTTCATCTTTAATACAGGTACTTCCTGAGGCACATATTGATGATTGCAGCACTGTTTAGCAGTAAGCTGCCTACTGATGGGGTATTTAGGAGAGGGGGATTCTGGGAGAGGGGGAAACTGGGTAAGGGATAACACTTGAAATGTAAATAAATTAAAATTAAAAAAAAGAGAGAGAAAACTCCTTATATGGTACCCTTCAAATTTCTGTTGAAATTACCTACATCTACACACCAAACGCTGAAATTCACGGCATTTCCTCAAAGTCACACAGCACGTGAATAGCACATCGGAGGAGTGATGCGGGAATGATGAGACACAGGTCACTTACCTGGAAGGCTTGTACATCATCCTCTTAGGAATAGGGGAGGAGGCTCCCTGGGCAGTGATGGCTGTGGGTGGCCTTCCCATTTTCTTCAGTGGCGCAACCGCTGCTCAACTGCCATGCTCTAGACGCTAGCTCCTCATCCAGGCTCATAGAAAGTCAGTCTTCACAGACCTGAGTGGGGATATGAACTAGTCTAGAAGAAAGGGGAATTTCCAGCAGTGGGATGGTGTCAGCTACAGTAGTGGAGGCATTAATATGACCGCTGTCTATTGCATACATCTATGAAATTGCAAAAATAAAAAGAAAAGAAATGTTGGGTTGCAAAATGGCAAGTTAAGTAAGTTTATTTTTTTTAAAGATTTATTTATTTATTTTATGTATATGAGCACACTGTTGCTGTCTTCAGACACACCAGAAGAGAGCATCAGATCTCATTATGGATGGTTGTGAGCTACTATGTCATTGCTGGGACTCGGACTCAGGACCTCTGGAAGAGCAGTCAGTGCTCTTAACTGCTGAGCCATCTCTCCAGCAAGTAAGGTGATGGTTTGAATATCAATACGCTTGATTTCTGGTGGTAAGTTAAGACATGTTTATACAAATTGCCTACCGTGAAACTTAAGTGTTGTCCCAGGACATCAAGCAAGCCACATGAATCACACATTTTACTGGAATTTCTATGAAGGTTGGTGAGTTATAAAAATCTTAATCTTTGGTGCTCGAGAGAAGGCTCAGTGGTTAAGAGCACTGACTGCTCTTCCAGAGGTCCTGAGTTCAATTCCCAGCAACCACATGGTGGCTCACAACCATCTGTAATGAGATCCGATGTCCTCTTTTGGTGTGTCTGAGGGAGTGACAGTGTATTTATAAACCGTAAAATAAACAAATAGTTCTTACAAGCATTTACTGTAAAAAATAAATCTTAAATCTTTGGAGCAGATGTGGTAGATGATATCTGTAACCACAGCACTCAGAAGGCTGAGGCTAAAGAATTACTGTTAAGTTCCAGCTCATTATGAGCTATCTGAGGAGTTCCACTTGAGCCTGGGATACAGTGTAAGGCCTTGTCTCAAACAAAACAAAACAAAGAAATACCAACCAACTAAAAACAACAATAACACCCGCTAAAACAAAAATGCTCTAGAGCAGAGCAAGGAAGCAACAAACAAAATCCAGTGGAAAAATTTGAAAGTCTGCAAACATCTTTATTTTGCTTTAATGATCCTGTACTACTCAGTTGGGCATAAAACTATTGATTGACAGCTTCTTCCTTTAAAACTTAGAAAATATATTGTGTGGTGCTGGCTTTGCTTCTTGCTTTTAAAAGAAAGTTATCCATCGAGTTGCAGTCCATATAAGCTTTCCCTGAGCCTGGTATTTGTTAAATCTCAGTGGATCTAGGTGTGAGCTTGTTTTTTTTTCTTTCCCTTTCATTTTCAATCTAAGAACATGTTTCTCTAGTTCTAGACAATCTTGCTACTTAATTTATGCACTTTGCTGTACTTTTGTAATAGAATAATTTTATGTATATCAGAACCTTTTAGCCCATTTGCACATTTCTTATTTGAACTTTAATTTCAAAGAAGACTGTATTTGCCTTTGCGTCTTTCGGGATGCAGAGATAATGTCCCCTAGCAATGCCTTTGAATTCACTTTTCCTTTTGCATGTCTCAGGTTTGTGAAACTAAGCTTAACTTATTATGTCTTTACAGTACAACTTCTGATATTCGTTATGTCCTAAGAGTTTGTTACCTAGTAGCATTCTGCTTTTCTTGTTTTCATCAATCCATGCTTACAGTGGACGCTCCGTTCACTCATTGCTCATTGTAAGTATATTCAGAGTCTTGTCTGATTATTCTAAGAAGTTAATCTCACTTGGGCTGAATTCATAATTTGACAGTTGGATTGACTTGGCTTTCTGTAGATTCTTTTTGTGTTTTAGAAGTCTAGTTTGTGGGCTCCTTTCCAATGTGAGGGATTTTTTACTTGTTTTGTTCTTTTATTTTTCTTCACTGACCAATACTTTTCTGGTTTTACAGTTGCTTTCACCTGCCTCCCTAGGCCTAGCAGATAATTAAGTATTGAAATTGACTTTAACCTTTATTTCTGTGCTCTGGGCCTTCGATTTGAGCGCTGTCGTTTATTCTCAGAGCACACTGGCAACGTGGCTGAGGTTCTAGGGTCAGAGCTACTGGTCCCTGGAGCTCCCAACCGCCTTCATTTCCTACAGCTTTTTCTCTGACTGGTGGGAATTAGTCCTTGGCATTAAGTAGTAAGATAAATTGCTTATCGTGATATAGTTTGGATTTTTGTCTTTCTTGGAAGTCCCAGTACATTTATTGCTTCTGTTTGCTTCTGGTGTGTCTTTGTCTCTTCGGCTCCGTTTGTATTCTCTCCCCCTCCCCATCTTTACTCCCTTCTTCCCTTCCTCCCCCTCTTTTCCTTCCCCCTTCCCCCCTCCCCCTTTCTCCCTGCTCCCACACCCTTCTAACTTCCTTCTGTTAATAGTCCTTATTTAATTAGGGTTTTTCTTGTTCTGAGACTGACAAAACGTTACTGGTTTTGTTTTTTAAATTAAACATTTAGATGTAAACCTACTGGGTTGGATCCAGGCAGCTGTCCCTTGAATTTGGCTTTCTTGGCCTGCCCACCACACCTTCTGCCCTCTGCTAGAACTCTGAAATGCTGTGGTGTGCCTGTCCTTTCTTCTTTCTCTTGCAGGATTGCTTCAGAAATGGAGGGATTTATTTTCTTCCTGCTGTTACCTTGATTGGGCAGTATTCAGAATAAATTTCAAAGCTCCACCTTCAGTGTAAATGTCAGTATTATCTTAAGTTAAGGAGAATGATATTAAGAAATAAGTAAGTTTACAGAAATTATTCTCATGAACCAATATTCAGGAGACGTGACATTTGATATGATGTGTACTCAAGTATAAACTCCTTCTCAGCTCTCATGTATGTTGTTATGAAATAGCTAAAAAGCTTCACCAGTTGTTAGAGCCTTTCCTTCTTCCTTCTTCTTTTAAAATCAGAAATAATATTGTAATAAAAACTTCCTATGAAAGCTTTTAGAAAAGCAAATGTTAATAAGGAAATGTTTTTTTAAAAAAAATCTTTCTCATATCTTAATAAATCTGAAGAGGATATCTGTGCTTCAGGGCACTTTGAAATGTACCTTGAGTACACATTAGGCTAGAGGTAGCGGTGTGCTCTGGAAGCTTCCAGGCCTCCTTTCGAGTCAGAGGATGACCACACCCCCTTCCTGCCTGCCCTTCCAGATGAGCCGTGCTCTTTCCCAACCCTTTGTTTCTTGGTCTTGATAACCAGCCAGTGCTAGAGCTGTTGACATGCTTACTTTATTTCTCTCAGGGATATCTTCAGGTCAGCTGTTAGAGTAAAGACATTACTATATGGAGAGAACGGGAGTTGAGTGAATCGAGTCTTGCAATTTTCTCCAGTTGTTGAGCCTTCATCATTGCTGATGTTATAGTTGGTATTTTTTTTTTAAGGAATTTCTGGCATGTGTGTGTGTGTGTGTGTGTTCACATGTGTGCACTCATGTATGTCTGTTTTAAGTGAATAGAAGCCGAGGACAACCTCCAGTCACTACCTAGAGTCCCTCATTGACCTGGAGGTAACCATTTAGGCCAGATTGGTCTAGCATTGAGTCCCAGGGGACCTCTTGTCTCCTCTCCACCACTGGGTCGCAGACTGTTCTCCTAGCATTTTTATATGGATTTTGTCTGGGATAGAAGCCAGGTCCGTGTTTGTGTGTGTGTGTGTGTGTGTGTGTGTGTGTGTGTGTGTATGTGTATTTTACCATTGATGGTGAGCTCTTTCTCAAGCTTTATTCTCTGTCTCTCCCTCTACCTCTTGTTCTCTTTCTGAAGCAGAATCTTACCAAGTAGTCCAGGCTAGTCTTGAACCCTTCATCCCTCTACCTTGGCTTCCAAGTCCTAGAATCCTTGCATGTTTTCTCTGAGAACGTCTATAAGTATATGTGTATCTTTCCTTGGTTCATAGACAGCACTGCATCAGTACACACCACCCATAACACCATTTTACACCCAGTGATTTATTTTGTAACTCATTCGCTCCCAGTCCATGCAAAGCTGCCTCACTATTTTTTTTCACTTCAGTAAAGAAGTTAATTATTGCCGGTTTATAGTTATGAACAAATCATTATGCAGGGGTGGAGAGGCTCCAGTACACGCTTGTTTTATGTTCCAGCACAGTGGACTGTTTATTACATTCTCCCAGCAGGCATAGTTTGAGCCTCCCTGTTGAGGAAGGTATCTGCAGTTTCAGGATGGTAGTTAGCCCTTCAGTTCTGTGTTTTCAACAATAGGTGGCACCAGCAATTTCCGTATTGGGGCTGTGTGGAGATAGAAAAGCATGAGCGTTTTTTTTCATTTCCTATCATGGTATTCACAGATTATTAAGAGCAAAGCTGTGCTTAGTGGAAGACCTGGGGGCTGGCACCTGTGTGCATACATCCAGAGCCGATTAAGAGACGCTTTGTAGGAAGATACCTGTGACTTGAAGCTGCTTCTCTCTTCTCACCCCAGCCTGTGTTTGTAGCAGTCACTAGTGAGCAAGATAAGACTTTCAGTTAGCACAGACATATTTATTCATTGATGATCCGTGCAGCTAGCATGTACGTGAAATGTATCTTTTCCTGCATATCTCTTAAAACTGATTTGGTTGGAAATTTCACCTTGTGACACGTCCGTGAATTGGCCACTGCACGGGGCTCTGTGAATTCTTAGGACTTTTTGCCTGTCTAACTGGCATTCACTGTTTTCGTCTTGGTCTCTCTGTTCTAACCCTTTCCCCTGTGCTCCCTGTGGTGTGGGCCTCGACCTCCTTGAACATTTAAAACACAGCTCTTCAAATCGAATCATTAGCCCCAGAGAGCAATTCTTTCCCTTTCTTTTCGTTTCCACCTGAAAATTCCCTCCACCAATTTCTAATTTGCCTTTCAGAATTTGCCTTCATTTCTGTGCCTGGCAATACAAGGCTTTGATTACTGCATAAGTAGGTGATTGTCCTGGCTGTTCCCCTTTTTGTTCTTTTTCAGTATGAGAAGAATAATTCTCCAGCTTCAGAATAATAATAAAAAAATACCCTATACCATGTTGTCAACAAGCTTTCCTGAGTCAAACACACACACACACACACACACACACACACACACACAGACGTCCTTCTGAATGGTGAGGTGCATACTATATTCAGATGCAAACATCTGAGTGAAATGGCTCCTTACCCATGCTCAGGACCATTGAGATCTTAGTGAGCAGAGCTCTACCGCTTTTGATTTGACCTGGATTAGCATAACGTCCCTTGCTTTCCCCGCCCCTGAAGCAATATATACCTCCTTAGCGTTCATCTGCTGTCATGGCTTGAGTTGATCTCAGGATTTTACCTGTGGATATCTGTCTTCACAGAACCGTTGATCCTACAGGAGTCCCAAGCAGTCCTGCTCTGTATCATTGTGCTAAAGTCTCTGATTCTTCCTTTGTGCCCCAAGTTACCTGCTCCTTAGACTCGGTGACTCCTTCAAGTATCAAGCTAATTATGTAGTTGGTGGTCAGAATCTCATGAAGAGAAAAACAAAAACAAAAAACACCACGCAAAAAACATCACTATGTACTGAATTGTGAGTATCTGAGTGTGTGTGTGTGTGTGTGTGTGTGTGTGTGTGTGCCTCGTGCGCTGGCACACCTGGGTAGTGATCAGATGACAACCTTGAGTGTTTGTCCTCATCTTCGACCTTGTTTGAGAGAGTTCCTCTGGTGGGTCACTGCTTCTTAGTCGTAGATGGTCCGCAGAGTTCCAGTGACGTCTGTGTGACGGCACTGTGATGTCATATATTCATACTACTGCAGCCAGCTTTCCCGTGGTGTCTTAGGACTTGAACTCAAGTCACTGGGCTTAGGCCTCACTTTACCCACGGAGGAATCTCCCAGGTCCCAGGATTATGAATATTCTTTATGCTCAAAGCTCTACAGCTGCTCTGTGGTTCAAGCTAGCTTTGCGCTCATGACACACCTTTCCTGCTTTAGCCTGGGATTGCCAGCACTGGGTAACACATCTGGCCTAGTCTCATGGTACTATGACAGCGTTGCAGTTGCACTTAATACAGGCCATGGAGTCCTGGAGTTTGGGTGCTTGTGGGGGTGTGAATGAGAAACACCCCTCAGAGGCAGGCTCAAGTATCTCACCATTTGGAGAGGTTTGGGAGGTGTGACCTTGCTGAAGGAAGAACCTCTCTGTGGTCGGGCTTTAAGAGTTTTATGGCCTCACCGTAGTTCCAGTTCCTTCTGCTTGGGATTGAGAACATGATCATTTAGCTTCTTGGTCTCTCTGTCACGCCCCCCTCGCTTCCATGCTTCTCCCAGTGATGGGCTTACCCCTAGGCACAAAGTCTGAATAACCCTTTCCTCCCGTACATTGTCTTGCTTTGGGTGTTGTATCACAGCAACAGAAAAATAATTAACAGTCTTGACTCCCTGAGTAGTTCTTCTAATTTCTCATTCAAGATTATCATTTTTGGATTGAACTTTTCAAAAAATTTTGTAGCATCACATGACCTAGAAACATCTGTGCGCATCTGGTCGGTTCAGGCGTGCACTTCTGGGACTGAGGAAGGATTACGTAATTAACGAATGGAAGGTGGAAGGGGGAAAGGCTGTTTGGCTGCCAGCTGCCGGAGACGAGGAAGGGAGACTGTAGTGCTCCTGCACCACACCCTCTGAGCAAGCAGAGGGACCGTCTGCGGTGACGCCACTCCCGTCCAGTCTGTCCATACGATGCTGCATCGTGCCCTTCCAAGCATCTGCCTCGTCTCAGGCTCGAGCTCTTCTCCTGATCACGTGTCAGGGAAGCCGCACATCTCTTAAAGACGGATCATTCTGGTCTCTCATAAAACCAGAGGGGTTAACTTTTCCAGGAATAGATTTCACACTAATCAACAGCGGTCGCATCGGGGGCGCCGCACGAGTGTGGTTCTCTACCCATTGGCTTTGTGGCCTTCAGTAACTCAAGGTAAATCTTGTAACCCCCACCCCGTTTCACAGTAGAGGAAATCAGGACTCGGGGAGGTTGAGTGGCCTGCACAGGTCGCACAGGTGAGGAGGCATGGACAGAGTAAGAAGAACTGGCTCTCCCCTGCAGACCCTGCTGTCTCCAGACTTTGGAATTCTGCTCTAAAACCACCTCCGAGGGGAGCATGCAAGCCTACGATTCCTCTCTGGGCTCCTGCTCAGCACGTTAGGAACTGCTGCTTCTGCCAGTGTAGACGGTTGTTTCTGAGCAGAGGTGGTCCAACCTGGGGAAGCCCCCCTCAGGCTTCTCTGGGAGAGGCCCTGGGCATTGTTTTCCTTGCTGCTTTTGTGTTCATTTATTCAGCACATTGATTTTAACGATTCGGTGCTGAACACTGGGAATACAGTTGTTAAAAAGACACCCAGGGACCTATCACCCTGGAGTTCTGTAGACTGCAGGCTCAATGTGAATATGAAAAATATTAACTAAGCCAAAGTTTCATTTCTTTCTGCTCATTATAATCAAGATACTGGGAAACAGAATTAACTTGAGTATTTATTGGAGAGCATGTTGAACAAAGACACTTACATGAATATATTGTTTCATGGGTAGGAACTAGTAATTCAAACCAGTAAATGTTTGAAATTGATTAAAGGAAAATACTCAGATTCTTGAATAATGATTTAAATATGCTGAAACCTAATATCTACATAGTACATGTTTTTAGTTGCTATATTGAGAGGATGATCTAAGGTAGCAAATATCCTTGCCGCCGTAGAATGTTGAGGTAGGGACTCTGTGGCTCTCTCAGACCTGCTTCCTCATTTTTTCCTGAAGAAATTGAAACTCAGAGAAATGGCATATGCAGTCTCTTCCCCCACTCCCCAATTTCTGACTCATAGAATGAATAGGCTGGTTTATTCAAGGTCTCAAGAGTTCAAATTGTGAACGTTTCGCCCTTTCATATATTAGCAATGTCAATGACTTGAAAATTAATGTGATTTGAGCTTCGTATTTCTTTCCCTTAGATGTGGTTGAAGTGCTATGAGTTCATCATGAATGAGGAGTTAAATCTTCGCTTGAGCCTGTCTCGGGCATTTCATTCTCTACTACTCAGTGATCTCACTAGAGCCCGTGACTCAAGAGGCAGGTTTGCTCTGTGTGACCACTTTAGAGGACCACATTAAAGTGCCTGTGCTCCTTGTTTGTGCAGGAATGAGTTTTCTTAACTCCACCACTGGATTCCAATGGAGGAAATAAATTACTCACGCATGTTCTAATGATTAAAAAATGTTCCAGTGTCTTGGCTGTCTAGTTCTCATAGTGTAGAGGTTCCATTACCAAACAGTAATTGTTACACTTTTGACAATCTGGCTGATATTATTTAGAAAGTCAAGTGAATGAAACATTTGAGTCATTGGTTCTAGGCCAACATTTCAAAGGATACATGCTATGTGAGACCACCTTTGGGAGCTGTGGGAGACATGCTAGATTTGAAGGACTCTCCCTGCCCCCATCTTGCCTGAATAAGTTAATAACTTAGTCTTGTGGGCAAGGTACTTTTAACCTATCTGAGCCTTATTTTTCTCCTCTGTGCAGAAGAAGGTAGTCATGGTAATGTCTGCTGTAATTATCTCTTACGACTGCTGAGAAAATCAACTACGATCACAAAAATCTGAAAGTCAGAAGGACACTATGCAGACTTGTGCGAGTGCTCGGGTTTAAAAACATTGTGGTATCAGCGATGCTCAAATTTGCTCTGAATTTTGGCTAGAATTATGTATATGGGGGCAATGCATGGGTACTAGATGCTTTTGTGTGTTAGTTACAGTGACAGTTGAAAAGGCAAGTTGAGTTTTGCTGCCTGATGTTAATGTCAACAAAGGAAAGTCGCTCGGAATCCCCCTTTTGTTTATGAAAGGGTTAAACAGTAGTTTCAGAAAGAGAAGTAAAAGGTGAAAAACCAGACAGTAATAAGAACACCGGCTGAGAGAAAGCGGGGTGAAATACGGGGTGAGGTTAGGACTCAGGGCGCATCTTCCTGTGACCCCGTTTCTTGTGCTAGAGCTGAGTCAGAGCTTTGGCTCCAAGCCTTGCTGGGTCCACAGCTATGAGGCGGGAGACTGCCGGCCATGTGACTCACCGTCCCCAGGAAGTTAGCTAGCCCAGCAAAGCTGCAAGGCGATGCTGAGTTCCCTCAGGCAGTTCAGAGAAGGAATGGCACATGGAGGACAGCATCCTACAAGGATCCCAGTGGGAAGAGGCGCACAGTTTTTGAGGCTTTTACTGGTGGGATTGCCAGAAGAAAAAATTATATATATATATATGTGTGTGTGTATGTATGTATGTATGTATGTATATATATATATATTTAAATTTCCTATTTGTGAGTTTGTATTTTCTCCTTTCTTTTAATTATGCCTGAATATATACAGACCACTAGATTAGAAACCAGAACCCTTGGTCACTACTGTTTCCTACATCAGGGCACCTTAGAGGTACTGAGCACAAGTCCAGGGCTACTAGCTGAGTGTGTGGATCCGAGGGGAAGCAGCTTGCTTGGAGACAGTTCTGTGGAGCACGGCGCCTGGTCCCAATATAACTACCACTTGGCACTTACAGCACATTTCTAATTGTGAGTTTAGAGTTGACTGTACTGTGGTTTTTTTTTTTTTTTTTTTTTTTTTTGGTCTGTGTAGAAAGCTTTTGAAGGCCTCCCCATATTATTTGCTGTTTGTTTGTTTCACTTTCACTGTGGAAGCTACTGAAAAGCCTACAGCATTGGCTCAGAAATCTGTAGAGAGCAGATCTTCACACATAAGATTTCCTGCATTCATAATTAGACTGCCTGTTCTGCCCTGCTCATTAACGATCACTAGCACCCAGAATAAGAAAATGTAGAAAAGCATTTTAAGCAAATTTAAATAACACCGAACCTTTCTTTTTAGGCAAAGATGGGATTTCTAAGCATTGACAAGGAAGCCTGAGGGACGTGTGTGGCGTGCGTCCTTCTGAGGGACGTGTGTGGCGTGCGTCCTTCTGAGGGACGTGTGTGGCGTGCGTCCGTTGCACACACTTGCTTGTTCATGCTCATAGAAAGTGGCCTCTGTTGTCACAGTTGCCCAAGAGCTAACAGGTGGCCAAGAGCCAGAGAAGATTGCTCCCAGAGGTCCCTCTGGAGAGAGGTTGGCCCCTTGTCATCCATGTGTGATATCATTTTGTGTGCCTGAGGGACTTTTAACTTGGGTCCCAGTCTTGAGTCTTGTCCACAACCACATCGTGGAGGTAATAAGCTGGGCCCTGCTGCCTATGGAAAGGCCCAGTGGGCAGTATAACCTTGAAATTCCCTTTTCCAGAATTTTTATGATTTTTGACATTAAGGGCTATCTCAAGGCAACTTCATAAGTATAAAAGCACTTGTGACATGGAGGCATCAGAGCTATAAATGCACATGAAGTGATCGCTACCTTTTCCGGAAAGATCCCAGTCCAGAGTGTTTTCCCTCCAGTTCCCTAAGGAATGGCAGTCAGTATAGCCAACCTGGGGCTGCCCAGTTGATGCTTTCGGCAGAGGCGTGTCCTTCGCGCAACTTATGTTCAACAAACACCTTGTGACGGGAACAAGATGCCCGGTGTGGAACACTGCCTCTTCTGATCTTGTTGTCAGCACTTGGTGTCTTTTCTCTCAAACGCATGCACTTTCGAAGATAGCTTGTTCAGATATCAGGCATACACCACGCTTGGAAAAACTCACGTTGCGTGCTGTAGTTAAAATATAACAAGTACCCGTGGACTTGGCATTTCCTAGACCTGTTCTGGTGATACTTCTATCCTTTCCTTCTTTTAAGGTAGCACAGTTCTTTGACCTTCAGATCGACAGTTCTTTCCTGTTGAGCAGCGCTCTGTGCATGCACTGGACATTAGGTAGTGACTGTCAAACTCTGGCGCAGGGACAAAGCAGAGTCATGGCCGGGTCTGCCTAAGCTTTTTGGTAGGTGAAGAGTGTTAAATGATTCATGAAAGAGACTTCCAGGTAAACAGAGGGGGAACGTGTGGGCCTGTTCTGAGCATCGCATTTGTGCCTGTCCATTTTCCAGGGCCTCTGATGAGTCAGGGCACGACTTTCTGGAAGGACTGAGTCATGACGTGTTGGACACACGGAAGAAGTGGTAGTGGGAAGAAACTTGGGAGGTAGAATAATGTTCTGTTGGGGGTTATAAGTCAGAGGGCTGCAATTAAAAGGAAAAAAAAAAAAGGAAGGTTTTCTTCTTTCTGCAGCAGAGCTGGGGCCCATTATGGCTGATGGTTATGTAGCACTGAAAGCTGCACACATATACTTTCAAGAGTATTCAAATGTCACATATGTCAGTGGACTGAACTTAGGCAGAGCAAAGGTGTTGAGCCAGAGGACCTGGAGGTGACGTTGGCAACATTGGTGATCCAAGGACATCTGCAGGCTCCTTGGGTGACTTGGGCAAAGCCCCAGCTCTGCCCTCCCAAGAACAAATCAGCTTTCCCTCTTTCCCGCTGTGGTTCTGTCTACAGGCAGCTTGTATGATGAGTCTGGCATGTACTTCCAAGCTGTGAACATGGAACAGAACTGAAGCTTGCCAATAGTTAACATAAAATATTCTTCCATTTGTTATACAAATGGGCAACCCATATCCCCAAAGAATTGTTGCATGGGGAATCGAGGTATCTAACATGACGGCAAGCTGTGGCCTCAGTTACTGGCTCTGTCTGTGTGGGGAGGCTTGTCTAGGTGGATTCTGGAGTTCGTTTCTAGAGCTCTCAGAGGTGGTATCCGCTATTGGGACTTAGTGTGTAAGAACTGAAGACGTGATCCCTGGTTCGTCAGCTTGGCCTTTTTCTTACCTGACTGGCACATAGATTGCTATTCTCAACTATTTCTGCCCCTGAAGTTTCTATTCTGTTCTTACCCTTGTCTCTTACATCTGCGCACATGTTAGATATGGGCAAATATTCGTTTTTTCATCCCCTGGGCTGGTGGTTCTCTTTTCAGACATTCTTTGATGGTAAAACAAAGTCGTGAAAAAAAAATAGATACCTGAATTAAGTATAGACAACTGTCAAAGCATTTTACCTCTCGAATTGATCTTTATATTCCTACTCATCTAAAGAGAGTGGGAGAAAAATAATTTCCAATTTCCAAGGGTCTTGTACTCCACATGTGCTTTCACATGCTTTAGAGTTTAAGAAAATGCCAAATAAAAATACTTTTTCCCCTTTTCATGGGACACTCCCCCTCCACTTCTTATCTTGTAAAACATTTTATCGAAAAGGTACATAATAACAAATAGCCCAGAGAGGATAGCGCACACCTCTCGAGACGTAGAAACAGAAGTTCAGCGTTAGCCTCAGCTTCATACTGAGTTTTAGGCAAGCATGGGCTACATGGTCTCAAAATATGTAAAAAAACCCCCAAAACTTCAAAGTTTTTTTTTGCATGCTTGTAACTCAGATATTCTGAATTTTAACATTTTTTTTTGGCTTGGTTTTTGCCTTATTATTCTCCGTCTTTGTTCATGAGGAATGTCAAGTGTTTTGACCTACATGTATATGGTTTTCTCTCAGCCATTTGAGGATAAGTGTTAGACATGTTGTTTCAATACTTTGAAATACTTCAGTGCACATTCTTTGTTAGAGAAGAAAGAAATCCTTTCCCACTTTTCCCTTCTTTGTGCTCTAGGCTCCAGCTCCGCGCCACGTTCCTCTAGTCTCCTTTAATCAAGGATCGAGTCTCAGTGCTTTTCTTGTTGCTAGCCTCCGGTGCACAGCGGCATCGAGAGCACTCCCCAGTGTGCAGGCACACTCACCGGGTTGGTGTTTCCCCTGCAGAGGCCCAGGCTCTGCACTGTGGGCAGATGGATTCCAGACATGATGGCTGTTCCGGCTCCAGACCAGGAAGCCGTGATCTGTCCTGTATTGGTGATGCCCACTGCCATCCCTTGGTTAAGAAAGCTGGGGCCATATTTCTCCACTGTAGACTTAATAAATGTTTTGTGTCTACTAACTCTTAAGGGATTAATAAAATGCAGACATAGAGATTATTTAATATTCTAGCCATCTTCAAACCTTTGCCCTCTGTCTTTCACACTCAGTATTCTCCAATTCTTTTCTTCCCTCTAAATGTCTTAGCTTTATTCCAAAATTAAATTTTTAAAGCACACTGTAATGGTAGCAATATTTATTTAGTTACTCTACCAACATACTGAGCCTACTCCTTAGCAAATGATATCAAGTTTAGGAGCCTTAAACTGTTACTTGAATGTTTGCAAGTCAGTCACTTTCTTTCGTGTGTGCTGAAAGCAGGTGGAACAAAACCTCACTAGCTACTGACCTGGAGGCATTCTCTGCTCTAAGCATCTTGCAGGGGAACACATGGATGGAGTTTTAGAAGGAAGACCAGGAGTGCCAATCAGACAAGGGAGGTAGAGAGTTGGTGTGGGCAGTTGACCAGCAGTGAACAAAGCAAGGGCAGAGACTTGCTCAGTGCTCCTGCTGTCTTGTCGAGGTAAGAGCCCAGGAGAGCTCACATAGCAAGGGAAGACAGAAAACAAGCAAACCAAATCAGAGTAGAAGCAGGGTTCTTGCTGTCGAGGGAAGAAGATGGTGCGGCAGAAAGATGTAAAATGAGAATAAAACCCGGTGGGGTTGGACTAGAGATGGAGGCCTTCATGCAGTTCTTGTATTTTGATCTCTGTGTAGATAGATACAGATGTGATAGATACCTAGGTATGCATGTATATAATATGCATGCTAATGGCTTTAAATCATTTGCCAGGTCTCCCCCCCCATCCCCGGAGAGTCAAGGGGCAGTGACACTTTGGCAACAATGAATATATCTAGCACTTGCTTTCTAAATATCACTGCACATGGAAAGATCCAGGACTCTGTAAATACGACTGGTTCCAGGACCAGAGGAGATGAACCTTAAATAGCTTACAATACCAGAAAGCAAGACATCTCCCAACAACAGGAACACTTTAGAAGGTCCCAGGAAGCAGCTTAGAAGGGGTCTTGCTGCTGACCAAGTTAGGGTCATGTGAACACAGGACTGTTGAGCTCTGTCCCACGTGCTTCTCTGTCATCCCAGTCTCCTGCACCGTCTCTGTAGTTACTCAGGTTGTGATGGTTTGTATATGATTGGCCCAGGATGTGACCCTATTAGGAGGTGTGGCCTTGTTGGAGTAGGTGTGCCATCGTGGGTGTGGGCTTAAAACCCTCACCCTAGTTGCCTGGAAGTCAGTCTTCCACTAGCAGCCTTCAGATGAAGATGTAGAACTCTCAGCTCCTCCTGCACCATGCCTGCCTGGATGCTGCCATGTTTCTGTCTTGATGACAATGGACTGAACCTCTGAGCCTGTAAGCCAACCCCAATTAAATGTTGTCTTTTATAAAACTTGCATTGGTCATGGTGTCTGTTCACAGCAGTAAAACCCTAACTAAGACACAGGTTAACAAGTTTCACCTTCATCCACAAAAATGAGGAATCCCTACTTGGTCCCAGTGCGCGGTTCTAGAGAGAACTGAACTATGCCGGGTCTCTGTACTGTATTGGATAGTTCCTCCGATGACCCCTTCCATGCTTTCAGAGTTCCCTGGTCAGCTCTGCCTTAACTGATGGGTTATTGGAAGATGAGAAGTAGGTAGATCTGTAATAGATGCTGGAGATACTTTCATAGCTTGCTAATTGACAGAATGAGGTAGAAGGGAGGAATTATTCATCTCTGGTGACATTTGGCTTTTTGACTTGAGTCACCGGGGAGATGGTACAAACTGCAGACAGCACGCTAGACATAGAGGTCAGGAGTTCGCGCTAGTCATACCATGCCACCTCTGTAACATCGGAGTCAACACTAATCTTAACGAAGGTCGACAGTAGGAAGCAAAGCCTGTGTTGGTGAGTTTTTCAACCACACAGCAGATCCATCGTAAGACCCTCATACTTGTAAGTCTCATCCTGCGTTAGTTTTACAGAGGCCATCATTGTCTGCTGGTTGTTTATTAAATACTGTTTCACAGAACAACTGTGGGGGGCTGAGGGTGCAGTATGTAGCTTTCTTTTGATCCAAAGTACGTCTCTTAGTCTGTTTATATAACGCGATACTTTTCAAACACATGGGCTATTTGTGTACCACGCTCTGCGTGTTAGTGCAGTCACATAGAGGTTTTCAGTCTTAGAAATCTCTCTGCCAATTGTGTCCCTCCTTCTTAGGAGTCACGTGCCTCTCTATAGTTCCAGTGTGAGATCAAGTACGAGAAATAAGTAATGCCAAGAAGGGTTGTTGGCGCACATTTTGTATGCACACTTCAGTGGAAGCCACAGTTCACTGGCGCAGATAGAGTCTCTAGACATCAAGTCCAGGTCTCTGGCTCCCCATTGCTGGGATTGCAGGCGCACGTTACTGTGCCCTGCGTTTTGACTTGTGTCCCGGAGAATCCAACTCACGTTCTCATGCTTGCTTAGCAAGCACTTTACCAGCTGGAACCTCCTCCCAGTGCTGCACACTCTTTTTTTCTAAAGGTCTCGGTGCTTTGTGACCGGTGGCCCGTGGATTGGTGCGATGTCTGAACCCAGTGAGCTCACTCGCACTATGCTGGGTTCTTTGACAACCATGCCCTTTAAAGCACGAAAGTCTGCGTGGGCTGCTAGGGTTTCGGGTCTACTAATGTTATATCCATTGTAGACCCCGTTGAGTCATTCTGTGTGAGGGGGAGAGAGATCACACAGGGGGCTTACAAAAGCACGCCAGCCTTGCCGTTGGCAGCGTGACCCGTCCTTTGTTCATCTTGCTCGAGCCTGCTGCACACCCACAGCTCCTGGGCTCCCTTTCCCTTTGCATTCTCACTCGTGAACACACCCAAGGTCTTCATTCTCCCGTGGTATTGTGCGGATCAGATAGATTCCAATTTACTGTTGAAGAGAGAGGGGATTTTTGACTTTTAATCCATTGTATGTGACATTCTTGCTCTGCTTCATTTCGTTCTGTGGTGACAGCCCCTTCCCCCAAATCCCTACTTGCCAGAGAATGGCTATTTACAGAACCATAGCGATGGTAGGAAAAAAAACGTACCATGGAAATATAGGGCATTTGGAAACTTGAATCCTGGACCACTTTAGACTTTGAGTGAGTTGAACCGGAAAGCTAAGGCTGGAAACCGACCTACCAGCTATCTTTCTCAGTTTGCTGCTGCTGAACCTTGGCTCTCTCAGCCTGTTTGTAGAACCAGGGCCCTGGGTCTGAAAGTCCAATGAATTGGCCAATTCAATCCATATTGTCTTCTTGCATGGTAGTAATTTAGAACTAAGGAGGAAAAAGTGCCCTGGCATGTCTATTTGAGAAGCAAAACTCAAAGCTTAAAAATTTCTCTTCTGAGCATATGTAATAGATTTATGTGAATATGATTTTTCTGAAACATTAACAAGACCACAATGGGATGTTGCACCAAGAAACATGGAGCACAGCATCAGAATGGCAGTTAGATCTGAATTAAGAGTTTCATTAGAACCATTTGAGTTTTTGAATCCTTGTGTGTCTCGCTTTATATTGCTGAGCCATTTCTGAAAAGGATTTAGGAAAAAAAAAAAAAAAAGACAACCGAGCTTGCCTTTCTTTTAAAGAAAGGCAAATGCCAACAGGGTATTGTCATAGTACCGAAGGAGACAGACACCGAGCTGGAACACGACTTTGTAGTGACATGGAGTTAGGAGGAAACTTTGAAGTGGTCACATCAGACAGGCGTGTTTTCAGAGTCTGTAGCTTTCAGTGGGGATTGGGAATGGAAGCTGCTGATGGGAACATTCACTGCAGAGAAACAAATCATAGAAAGATGGTTTGGTGGCACGGGCCCAGGACATGGCATTATTGTGAAGCTCCAGGGCCTTCGATGCTTGGAAAATGAAAACAGAGCCTTAGAAAAATCCAGCAATCTTTTCTTAATGGGGTTGTAGTAAGGCCAAGGGGGCTTCTTTCTCCACCTTTTTTTTCCTTTCTTTTTTTTTATTATTATTTTCTATAGTCTTTATTTACATTGCCGCATCTTCTCACTTGCACAAAACATGCAGTCAGTTAACAAAGGAAGAGGATTCCCTCTCCAATTGAGTCTCTCTCTCTCTCTCTCTCTCTCTCTCTCTCTCTCTCTCTCTCTCTCTCTCTCTTTAGTGACTGTATATGGAAGCTTCTAATATCACCTGGAGACTCAGGTGGTGTAGGATGTGTTTCATGTAGATGACTTTCTCGCTTAGACATCTTTCTTCCCCAGAAGGAAGTCAGTGGTAATCCTGAGGAAGTTTTGACCATCTCTGCTTGAGAAAGTGTTCTCTTTGCTCTCGTCACTGTTAACGTGCATATGGAGAGCCATCGTTTTTTAGCCTGATGACCACACGGTTCCCCGAGTGCAGGGTGCTGTCTCATTTTCCCTTACTGACATAGCCAAGTAAGATAGGTAAATGATTTTAAAGTCCAGGTGAACCTGCCATCTAATATCCTCTCAGATAAATGGTTAGTAGATTTTATAAGCCACTGAATAACTTTACAGAGTTATGGTTGGGTTTTTTTTTTTTTTTTTACCCTAGTTTACAAAATGAACTTGATATTCTGACACATTTCCCAACTGCACAATTTGTAATACCGATGGTGTTCGGAGCCATGGTAACTAGGGAAAATTGCATTTTATTTAAGATGCAAAATTATTAAATAACCTTGGTCTTGGAAAAGAGTGCAGCAGCCTTGGCGATTTCATGACCAGGGTCAAAGAACATTGATGAAGCTAAGCAAAAGCCCAAGGAAAGAGAAGGCACATGGATCCTGCCTGTGCTGGTGTTTTTGGTGTTTTACATGGTTTCCCTCATGGAGAGCGAAACAAAGTGTTATTTTTAATTCCAGGGGTGCCCAATACCAGCTCGAAGGGGATGCTCGGCAAAGGGGGGGTGAATTGAATTGCACAACCGAGGAGTCATGCTACAGGTGAAGATTTTGATTGGCTGCTGGGTTCTGACACATGTTGTGACACTTAAAGTAATTCAGAAGACGCTCTTTTCCCGAGCTTGCGTGAATTCTCTGCCTACTGGGGTTAACCATTTGACACATTAATAGCTCTGAAACCGAGTATGGGTCAATTTTGCCGCTGCATCATTTCCACAGAAATGTGTACTTGAAAGCTTTTGTGCCAGCATCATCAGAGAGCAGAATTTATTTTCCGAGCAATTATCCTGCTTTCTGTTAAAGCTTGTTCCATTAACTCTCACCGTGAGTCCTGTTTGATATGTGAGAGAATACAGCCTAAGCCGTGCAGCAGAAGCCACTGCGAGCGCCGGCTGGTGCTGAGTCGGGCTCCGTGAGTGCACACACTCTCCGCCACTCTCCCATCTGGCCCTTGCATTCTTACCCGATTCCTCTCTGGAGTTGTTTGCTGCATTGTTGTTACTTTGAGAACTCCCCACACCCCACCTCAACCCAAACCCCACCCCATATCTATTACACTAAAGGGTAAAAAGCAGGATAGGTACTGGCCCAGAACACTGATGTCTAGAATAATACTGGGCACATTGTGCGTACAGGATGAATACTTATAGAATATAAAATACAAGCATTGGCACCCAGAGTGTGCATGTGTTAGGTATTCAGTCACAAGAGCTATGTCAGGTTCCTATTATATACCTACGTGCTTTTCTATGTACCACGGCTTTGTCAGTGGATAAGAGGTCATACTTGGGTTTATTAAATATAACGTATGATGCTAGGTTAGCTAATCTAGTACTCAGAGTCACGTGTGTTATCTAACTTATACAACCATTAGCCATATGTGGCTATGGAAATTTAAAGGCAAGTTAATGAAAACTAAAATTTCAGTTTCTTAGCCATGCTTTAACCATACTTGAAGCGCTTGCATGTAGCCGGTATAGATCAGATTGGTCATTTTTGTAGAATGTTCTCTTGGATGGAATTTTAAAACAGATTAATGCATGGGTACTTTCATTGCAGATGGATATAACCTAATGCTTTTAAAAGAACAAGTATGGAGGCTGGAGAGATTGCTCAGTACGTAAAAGCAGTGGCTGCTTTTCTGGAAGACTTGATTTCGATTCCTAGCACCCACATGACAAATTACAACCATCTGTAACTCATGTCCCAGGGATCTGGTGCCATTTTGGGGCCTACTCTGGAATTGCATGTACATGTTCCACAGACATACATTCAGGAAGACACATAAAATAAATCTCATATACATATAAATGTATATATATGTATATATTAATCGACAGTAGAGAAAGTAAGCTTCAAAGGAAACATCCAGGAGCAGTGGCTATTGGTTTTCAGGTGTGACTTCCTAGGGGACCTCTAACCTGAGGCATAAGGAATATGTGAGGACAGAACAAGCTGAGGACACAGAGGAACATGTGGGTAACGTGAATAACAACTGGAGAAGGGGCTGGAATAGGACCTGTCACTTGGCCATCATCAGGAGGCCCAGGAGTTGTTTTGATGGCTAAGTGTACTTAGATTTACAACAAGCTACTTCTTACATAGTTTTATTTGTTTGTTCCATGTTGTTCATGGAAGGCTTTGTCTTTCTCAGGCCCACATTCTCTTAACAGCTTCCTAAATGATAGTTCTGCTTATAGTTTTGAGTCCCTCATCCATCTCCAGCAAACCCTGATTCTGATAGGTTATGTGTTCACTCGCTGGGTAAAATGTCATCACCTCCCATACCCTTAGCATAAAGCCAAGACGCCCCCCCCACCTCCCCAATGCTTTTCCTCATAACCTCTTTATGATTTATTAGATCTTTGATTCCTTATTGCTTACACTACAGCTGCTTCCTCCAAGTTGTTTATGGTCAATTCAAGTTTGTCTTGAATCAGAAGTGATTGCCACCGGGAGACCCTCACCAGATTCCTACCATCAGCACTGCCTTATAGAGGGAGACAGTGTGGCTCAGTAGACTTCCCAAACCCATACGGTTCTTCACCAGGAAGCACACAGGACTCGTGGAGTCACAGGATTCCTGAGATGTCCAGGATCCTCATGGATCCTGTCCATCTCAGGTTACCTTAGAGGGAACAGTGGACCTGGGTGAGGGTGGGTCAGTGGGGGATGGTCGCTCCCAGAGTACTTCTCAGTAATGAAGCCTTTTGTACCATGAAAATTTGCATGGACAGGTGAAACCGTAGAGCTTGGGACTGCTGGGGCTGCTGGCTCCTGTGCAGACCCTTTTTGTCTGATGAGCAAGGTTTTTTTTTTTTTCCTCTGTGCTTTGAAGCTTTCTTGTTTCCTAGAAAACATTGCTTGCTTTAGACCGAAGACTTAAGGTTTCTCCTGGAATCACTAAAGTGTGCTCTTAGAAAAAACAAAAACAAAAACAGTTCCCCTCTTCGCAGGCGTAAATAGCTTGCTGGATGTGAATCTAAGCAGGTCAGATTTGAAATTCTATTCTAATTCAAAGCATGTTGCACAGCTCTGTTTTTAGATTGGCGATTCGAATGTTTTCCCAGATAATACAGGGGGAGGTTGAGATAAACCAAGACCAGCGGGAAATAAGAAAGGCGACTGGATGCCAAATTTCACTGATAAGAGGAGGCACGATAATCTGATGGTTACTTTCTGGTTGAGTTGTTTAAAGATGGGATGATTAGCCACACCGCAAATCCTTCCTATATCGCACAGCTATCGTAATAGGTACTTTCTGATGTTTTTTCAAGAAGGGCTTGGGCTTCTGTTACTGGAATTAGGCTCATTTATTACAGCTTTAGTTGGCTGAGCTATGTACTGTTCTACAGCTGTCTTTTTTTTTTTTTTTTTTTTTTTTTTAGTACTTAAGACGACACCTGCTGCATGCCAGGTATGAGGCTAGCAATGGAGGAACCATATTGAAGGCGATGCCAATTTTAGATCTGAGAAACCCTGTACCCACTTTTGATGTGAAGCCACAGGCTGATGTTGACAGAAAGCATGATGGGATGGGGTGATGGTCTGTCTTTCTGTCTCCATCTCTGTGCCCCAGAATCTTTGCTACCCTAGCCTTCAGCAGAGATTTTTTTAATAATCTGGGAATGCTAATGGATTATGGTGGATAGAGGTTAGGTTTGCTGAAATATATGTAACTGCATTTATAACAAAAGTAATCCGGTTGAAATGTCAGTAGCAAGATTAAGAGACCTGGGCAAAGATTATCTGAATTAGAGAATCCTATAACGGCTCTAACAGTAAGCCCACATCTTAAAACAAAACAAAACAAAACAAAACTAATATTGTTATTAATATCGGAAAGAAAGGGGGACTGAAATGAAGGTGTCTTTAGACAGTAGCTACTGTGGAAACAACACAGACTGGTTGATGGAATCTCTACTGGGAAAAGACAGCCCATCTCAAGTGTTTGCAGACAGGGCCTGTCTGGTGTCTTGGGGTGGGAGAGTTCTGTGTGTGGCATTGTTGTTTGAATTGTGGGATGTTTAGCATCCCTGACACGCATTCATTAATGCCAGTAACCTGTCCCCTCCAGCATAATGACAAACCATGGGACATCATGTTCCGCCAAATGCTGCAGAGAGAGGTAACACAGCCCTGTTGGAGAGACTCTAGGGAGGAACTGGTCTAGAAGGCTGGCTGGGTGAGTTCTAGATGAACAGGGTTACTACTATGCATTAGAGTCAGATCTTTGGCAGGAAGACACTGTGGTTAGATCAGAATGCAGTGTAGGAAGAAAATCCCCCCCCCCCCCAATTCACTTACCTTTTCCTGTCATCTTTGTGTATTTTCACAGCCTGGCTCTAGCATGAGCATGCACTTTATGTTAAAAACAAACGTGCAGTGCTCAGAGCTGTGCTCAGTAGCATTTTACTGTGCAGGTCCTCTGTGAGCACAGGGATTCAGGCTCCTTTCCATCCTTAAGGCCTAAGCTCTGGAAGGAGAACCACAGAGGCTGAGGGCTTCCCTAGCCATGGATTCACCTCTGCTGAAGGTCACACAGGGTAATGGACATCAGTGTGACCAAGAAGCAGCCACCCACTGAGTTCCATCTCTTGGCACTTGCAGAGAGGCACAGAGCTCTGGGCAAAAATTGACACGTTCCCTTGTCACACGGAGTCAGAATTTTTTAAGAACTGGCAAGCCACCAGGGCTTTTCAAATTATTCTCTACACGAGTGTGGAAAATACTATTCCCTGACAGAAAATTTGATTCGCACTTTACAAAGAGCATGGGGACACGGTTGAATTGCATAATCGCCTCTCACAAAAGGACCCTGGGAAGGAGCTGGGTCCTCCGGTCTTGCCTGCACTAGTATGAACAGAATCGCACGCTTGTTTTCAAACACTCAGGCGCCTCCTTGAGCAGCCTAGTATGACTTTATATTCTTAAGACCCCTCTCTGGAAGCTTTTCAGGGCCATGGTCTCTGCTCAGTCCCTCTCCACTGACGTCAGACCAAATCACATAGAGATAGGCCCGTTGAAGGGTAAAACTTCCAGCCCTGACTGTGGCCTTCTTAAGATTTAAACTCAAAACTCTGTCTTCAACCCACAACCATGCCCCTTGATTAGGCTCTCATTTTGTTGTTTAGCACAGGGGTACGTGTGCCCACAGTCCTGCAAAGTGGCTGTACTTTAGGATTCAGCAGGGCTCATCAATCACCTACTTGTGTCGAGACTTGCCTTGACAAATAAAAGCTTTCCACCCTGGGGACAGAGTGAGAAAGGAAACTGCAGGCCTGGTCAGGGCCTGTTCTTGGCAGGCAAGGAGCTTACTGTGAGGCTAGCGGGACAGAAGCAACTGCTCCTTGGTGTGCAGGATGGCTGTTGGGGCGCCAGTAGCTATGCTGTTTTAAGCACCCAGTCATCACCCCCATCCCCAGCTTAGCTCAAGAGATGTGTAGTGTTTCTGTGGCTGTTAAGCATTCAGCCAGATGAAACCTAGTTCAAACCATAGAGCTAGTGACCCGAATGATCTCCAGAAAGCATCAGTTCTTTATCTCCTACTCTCCTTAGAGCAGTAGGCTGGGAGAGGGGCTGAGGGCGTGGCCTCGGCCTACTTGCACTGGATGCCCCTGCTCTTCCTTTCGCTGGGAATGTTGGAAGAACTGCATCCTGTCTGCTGATAGGTTCTCATCTGAAAGTGCAGGCATGAAAGGAAATGCATGCTTGGGTCCTAGCACTGCTTTCTAGTTTAAGTGTATAAGGCACATAGTAATGGAGACCAGTACTATTCTCATCTTTAAACGATATAAGCACGAATGTTTCCAGATCCAGAGCCTGTCTGTAAAGTACTCCACAGCTGACATTCGGGGAGACTCAAGGCTTAATGAAAGCTGTGCACTTTAATTGTATCAGAGTCTCTTGCACATTCAATTGAGGAGTACAAATTGCAATCCCGAGTTTCTTTGCTTTGGGCAGGATGGCAATCCCTGGATGGAGGATGTTCCTTCAGCCACACTGGTGCTGAATGTTTAGATGGAGCCGCTGTCCATTTTCACTGCTGTTCTGCTGTGTGAGGAAGGGATGGAGGGAGGGTCAGGATAGAGCGTGGAACTGGGTCTCAGGCAGAGTAATGGACCGTCTTCCACAGACACGATGAATGAGCCAGTGTGACCTAGAGGTGGAAAGAATGTGTTGACTTTGCTTGGGTTTAAGGAATTCCTAATGTTTAAGAGGACAGATTGTCTTTGTCAGCTTTCAGGCCCTCCTCCTGCATCCCCCCCACCCCCACCCCCCAAATGGCTGTGGCTTCAGTGGATTTTGGATGTCCGAGTAAAGGTGTTAAGCAGTTCTTGTTTATCGATATCACGGGTCGCTCCTTCTCCTCCCCACAGAGCAACATGCCAAGTATCTACATTAAAATGTGAGAACTATGTTAATCCCCCAATTGTACCCAGATTTGACAGGTCAAATTTCAATAGACAGTTAAACAGTTCAGCTCTGGTGTAAACTGACCCAGGGTTCTTATCTATGACAGATCTCCGTGCAGGCACTTATCACAATTCTGCATTTTTTCACAGATAGATCATTTCATTTATGGTTCAAACTTCTCATTAGACCTGAGAATATAAGGTGTGAAGCCCATGGTTTCTCCAGCCCAGGGTACACTGTGGGAGAGATCATAAAACATCTCTCTCATTTCCTTGGCCTCTCAGAGGTCAGGCAGCATGGTGGGTGCCTAAAAGCCAGCTTTATATACGCTGTCTGGGCTTTCCCTGAGCAGTTCATAAGGCTGTGCCTGCGTTATCTACCAGTGGGAATTCGGAATTTTACAGTTGTATACCTTGCTGTTGGAGATAGTAATTTTAATTGTAGAAAATCCATTTCTTTCAGTCTTAGGAGTTTCCAGCCAGTCTTTTATATTACGAAATCTGGTGAGATAGGTCCTGTGTAGATGCTTGTGTATGGTTTGGTGAGATCGGTCCTGTGTGAGATGCTTGCGTACCCTTTGGAAGACCATGGCTGACGTGTCCCTGAGCTTTCTTCTTCCCAGGGCTGAACACTTTGATCTTTTCTCTCTTTAATGACTTCAGTAAAACTACAGAAGAGGAAACTCATCTACGAATCTCTTTGATTGCCCCTCAGATCCCCCTTCCAGACAGTTCTGTTACAGATTTCCTCAGGTCCAGGGACCAGAAAATGGAGACTTTCTGTCCAAAATCTGGAACACCAGAGGATCTTGTACAGTTACTTACATGCAGTCTTACCCCTTCAGCCTTTATCCTTCTGTCAGGTTTCAAATTAGATTGAGGTTTCTTGTGTCTTGAGATACACAATGATCAACTGCAGCGAAAGTAAATCAGAGCATTGGGTAATGGAGACAGGAGTGATTGCTCACGCCCATTCCTTTTTGAGTTGTGACAACACTCCCCTTTCGTCCATATTTCTTACAAGGGAGATCATCCACTTTTACTGTGTGCACCATCCACCGTAGCTCTGTTATTGAAGATCATCACTGACCCCCTAGGTCACCAAGACTTCCATGGCTTCCGCTGCTGAAACAACTTTGATAGCCTTAAAAAAACTAATGCTTATTCTTGAATCATGAAGTTCCTGGATTGGATGCTGGTCTGAGACGAGGCTAGACCCGCTGCTCCGAATAGCTCATCAGAGAGCTGAGCTTTCTCTGGGCTCATGGACCCTTGCAACATCTTTGAGCTCTCCGGTCGCACCCACTTAGGACCTTCCCTGATACAGAGGTGAGTTCGTGCACAGTTCCGGATAATACACCTCCACACCAGGGTAAGAAGAGGGGAAACTCTCTGTACTAGGCCCCATTGTTTATCTATATGCACCTGTGGACTGGACAAGTTATTTTCTCATGTGCCAATGTGTGGGCCTGGCCAGGATACTTGCAGGGTGAGCATTGGTTTATTCCAGCCATGGTTCATCTTGAGAGATGTGTGGTTAGTTTGGAACACTCTGATCGATCACTAAGAGTGTGAAGAGATGCACATCAGGACGCTGTGATCTTTCAGATGGGTGATCATCTATAATTTTCTTCTTGAAAACTCACTTTTTTGGACTCAACTCTCTTCTGTCATGAGTCCTCTAATCTTCTTAGTTGCTGTATACTTTCATTCCCCTTGTGGGATTCTGCTGCTTTGGTTACCAGTCATTGTGACTTCTCCAGGACCATGCTAGCTTTTATTTGGTTATTTTCCTCTTTTGTATCTTTATGGTGTCTAGAGATAGGAGTTCCTGAAAATATGTCAAGTAGTTCCTTGTACAAAACTAACATAGTCTAGAAGTCCTTATGTTTGTGAAAATATTGTTAGTAGCATCATAATTTTTTTTAAAAATTGTGTATGTGTTTCTTTAATTTGGTACTTCCTCTCAGTGTAGACAGGGCTTTCATTAGCTTAAATCTAGTGGCCGTCTAACACACTGGGCGATGCTTGACTCTGAGGAGGACATGCCTGTTTGCTTTAGCGCTTTTAACCTCTTCTTTCCACGTCTCTTTCCTTGCTGCTTTTAAGTAGGAAAATCAAAATACCGTGAACACTAATAGCCATGCAGTTAGACAGATGGGTGAAGACATTGCCTCTGTTACAACAGATCATCTGGCTGCTTATCTGGAGTCAGCTGAAGGAAGGAAGCATGCAATTTGTCACCTTTAACGCCACCCAGATTGAGGCACCGAGTGCAGATCTGGGTGAGTGTGGGCCCATCGCGTCCCAGCCCATGTCTCAGCAGTTGTGTTAGTGACCCCTCTGCAGAAACGATAGCAAAGCGCCTCACTGCGCCTGGCATGTCTTCTGCATTCTCCAGGGCAGGCAGAGAAGCCACTATCTTCCTTGCTTATTCAACACAGTGACTCAAGATCATCTCTGATGTGACCCGCTATCCTATTGCACAGCTTTCCGTTTAGAGCCCAGTGTCTGGAACCCGCCTTACCTTCACCACTCCTGTCGTCAAAACTGGAGTTTGGTATTGTCTCTGTACTAGTCCCTGTTGTACATCTGTATGCATCCTTCCTTCCTTCCTTCCTTCCTTCCTTCCTTCCTTCCTTCCTTCCTTCCTTCCTTCTGCCCTCCTCTCCCTCCTCCTCCCCTCTCCTCTCTCTCCCCCTCCCTCCTTCCCTTCCTAAATTTATTTATTTTTATTTATATGTGTATACTGTAGCTGTCTTCAGGGAGTGCATTGAGTGCATCAGATGGTTGTCTCTGAGTCATCAATATTTTTCTGGTGGTCTTTTTTTCTTTTAAAGAGGGAGCAGGCAACCCTGCCACCATGTGGTTGCTGAGATTTGAACTCAGGACCTTTGGAAGAGCAGTCAGTGCTCTTAACTGCTGAGCCATCTCTCCAGCCCCCATGTTGCTTTTCAAATGGTAGGCTGAGTTGAAGGAGCCACCTTCCTTGACTCCTTCATCCATCTCCTATACAAGGATCAGCAATCATTTTCCGTGTGGTACCAGGTAGTAAATCTGGTAGACTTTGCTGGCCATCTCCTCTCTAATGTAACTTTTCAATTCTGTCTTGGTCACTGATGTCATTGGCATGATATAAATGGGCACGCCTGGCCTGTATTCCAGGAAAGTTTGATTACAGATAATGTGCGGGTGTGGAAATACCATCCTGGTGACCCCAAGGAGGATACGATTAAAGTGAAGTGACAATTAAAACATTTTTGAAAACGTTATTTGTGGACACCAAAGTTTTAATCTTGTATAGTTTTTATGTGACACAAAATATGATTCACAGATCTTCTAGGTACCATTTTCTCTCTGGTAGGAATTTAGCCTGCCCAGTGCTAATGATCTCTCCCTCATGCTTCAGAAGGAAAGACAGTGAGCAGACTTGCTGTGATCCTGTAGCTCTCACAGACCCCAGCTCTCTCCTTCCCTCTTGTAACTGTAAGCCCTCTCCCCTCCCTACTATCCAGACCTGAGGTGGCCTTGAATGATAACTTCTATCCATGCATGCAGACTAGCTACTTAGTGTGGAACTCAACTTCCCCCAAAGACCTGTGAGTTAGAAACTCCCTTTTCCCACAAGTCTAAAAGCCCTATTGCTCCTGTTGAGATCCTGTCGTAACATCCCTGTGCAGTGCCGTTCTCCTAATATTCTGGGACCGAGGATCTGTCTCCATTCAAGACCTATCATGGCTGCATATTGTCTGTGATATCATCTCCTAAGAAAGCTTTCATCCGAAGGATCAGTTGTCTCTACTTCCTCTCTATGAACATGCTTCCTTGTATAAAGTGTAGCACTTTTAATATTTATTACAAAACCCATTTAAAACTGTAATGACCATTCGTAGCTTCAAACAAAAGTCCCTCAGGCTGCAGTCCGCTGACGCACGTTCTTCCTGGTTACAAGAGTGAGCTAGCCAAAATGTAATCATGAATGTTTCATGTGAATTCTTTCATTTACCCAAGGTTTGTCGACAGGGTCCTGAAAGAATAAGGTCCCTCTTCCTGAAGATGGCGTTACAGTTTGCCAGTTCAGATCTCCCCTGTTGTTCTCCACTGTGGCGACTTCATTCCAATTTTCTACCCACCTTCTCTGAGTTTGTTTTCTTCAGACCTACTCATACTCTGTGTGTGTGTGTGTGTGTGTGTGTGTGTGTGTGTGTGTGTATGTGTGTGTGTGTGTGTGTGTGTGTGTCTGTGTATTAGATTATTGGTTTATTTGTTCCACTGGAAAATTTCCTGCTGGGGAAACAATCTCTACTCCAATGTTTTCCTGGCATCTCACTTCTATTTTCAGTGCCCTGCTAAAGTGGGCATTTTATAAACATTGCCGAATGCATTAATGCATGCATGTATGAGTGGATGGACACATGGTAAATGGCAAGGGACAGTCAAAAGGGATCAGCTTGGCTGCGTTGTTAATGAGCCTGTTCAGAGGGTTGCTGGGTTCACAGGTCAAAACCAGTTCTCAGAACAGGGATGGGTTAGTTCCAAAATGGTGGTTTGTTTAGAATTTTGAACATTTCCTAAATGAAAATGATGTTAAACATTTAGGCTTAACTGTTGTCCAGTCCAGTCCAGTCCAGTCCAGTCCAGTCCATAAAAAGATTATTTGACACATCCCATGGAAATAAAATTAGAAAATAATGTTTAATGGCTCAACCATTTAAATTTATTAAAATATATTTCTGGGGGGGTGATCATACCTGTATTTTCAGTACTTTTTGGAGACTGAGGCAGGAAGATGATTGTGAATTCAGTGACAGCATGGGGTCTGTTGTGAATTCTAGGCTAGTCTGGGCTTGAGAGGCACAGAGCGAAGCTCTGTCCCAACCTCAGAATCTGTCTGTTCGCCTTTATATGTATGTATATGTGAGTGTGTGTGTATGTATGTATGCTACGTGAATAAATGTATATATCATGTATGGAATCTGAAAATTTTTATGAGAAATGAATACTATAAACATCTTTTACTTTTAAGAATTTTATACTGAACACAATGAAATATGATACCCTGGCCTCCCCCATTTCTTTCCCCAACTCTCCTTGTCTCCCCAACTAATTCAGGTAAGCATTTTCATAGTCCTAGTGCAGCTACTGCAGCCATACGTGAGCACAAGCTCGTGGGAGGCTGATCAGCGGCCACGCTCAACAAGCAGCGATGGCCTTCCCAGCAGTTATCCACTGCTGTAAGCTCCAGAGTGAGGGCTGGGGCTCTGACCGGCTCCATCCTAATGCTCTCTGATTCTCATGGCTGTGGGATTAGCATAGACGTCCTCTTTAGTACTGAGCAGAGAGACTGAATATTTTTAAGATAATAGTTCTGTTCTTTTATTTTTGTCATATTTTAAAACTTACAAATGTCTTTCCTTTCTAAATATTTATCATGAGGGCTTCTTTTGGACACATTTTAGAAGTAAACATCATTACCATTGACGTCTAACTTCCTTCTGCAAAGATGCAGTTTGTCTTGATTTCTTTCTTTTGGTCTAGAATCATTGTTTCACCTTCCATCCTTGTCTCTGAGTCATCAATATTTTTCTGGTGGTCTTTTTTTCTTTTAAAGAGGGGGCAGGCGACCCTGCTACCATGTGGTTCCTGGGAATTGAACTCAGGATCTCTGGAAGAGCAGTCAGTGCTCTTAACCACTGAGCCATCTCTCCAGGTCTCTTTCTGGTGGTCTTTAATTTCCTTGTACCGTGCCTAAGAGAATAGGCAGACAACAGTGATGTAAACTATCACCAAGCTCCAATTTATTTATTTTTGGTTATTAATGGACTGTTAAATTGGTCCGCCATTCAACACATATTGATTAAAGTGTGCCTTAAATGTAATGCAGACAACTTGGCTCTGTGACAGGAAAAGAGTTTAGAAGGATGAGGGGAAGGAGTTGCTTAGATAAAAAGGAAGTTTGAAGCAGAAGAACAGGACTTGGTGTTCCGAAGCCAGGAGTATCCAGACCTTTGTTGGTGGTGGGGTATCCTAATGTAAAAGCTGATATATATATTTTGTGTGTCTGAGTGTTTTCTCTGCACCTTTGTGTGTGCACAATACTCCCATGGAGGTCTAGTGTGGAGGTCCAACCACAGTGTGGGAGCTGGTAGCTGAGCATGGTCCTTTACAAGAGAAAAAGTGTTCTTAGTCGCTAAGTCTCTCCAGTTCTGTAAATCTTGTGGAATAGACAGGTAAGTGATCCCCAATGGAACTGATTGTCATACACCAGATCCGTATACTTACTGCTCCTGCTGTACACACACACACACACACACACACACACACACACACACACACGGCACGCACGCGCGCGCGCGCACACACACACACACACACACACACACACACTTTTTCAAAACCAGGATTGCTTGCCATTTCATCAGATGTAAAAGTGCCTAAGTGGATATGCACCCCTACTCTTGTGTATCCCTAACAAGAAGAAATGATCAGTTTGGCTTCCGAGCCCTGTGCCTGCTGTGCCAGCTGTGCCAGCTGTGTATTCTGGTTGCTTGTCTGCTACCTCTTCTCTCCTGTCCCTGTCTTCCCTGGGAGCACATACGTGCTGGTCTTGTGGCTTTCACAGTCGGGTCTGGCCAATTGGGGACCTCTGCAGGAGGGACTGGATAGAGCAGGGAAGGGGATTTTGTCCTGTACCTTGCCTGAAGGACACCTTGTACTGACCGTGCTCTAAGATAGACGGGCACTCTCTTATCTCCACGGCTGCTTTTCTCTTACTCAGACTGACCTTTCTTTTTTCATCTGTCCCTTGGTAAATTTCCCACTTATGAATGCCAATGAGAATGCCAGTGGGAGTGGTCTCTCCTTCCCTCTGTAACACTGATCACAGTTGTAAGGTGTGTCCTGACTTCCAAGATGTTGAAATGTGCTGTACTAAGACTTTGTATCCTACAACTTTTTTCTCCATGTAAAGACCCATTCCTCAGTGCAAAGTCAGCTGTGCACATAATCTCAGTAGCTTCATTCATAGTAGCCCCAAGAGAAAAGCTAGAGCCCCGATAGGCATGTTCTCGCTTCTCTATCCTTTCTTTCTAGTAATGGGGGTGAACTGGGGAGGGGAGCAAAGTAGGGGAAAAGGAGCACCCATAAAGTAGCAAAGGCAAACCACAATAGTTATTACACAATTTGGTAAAGCTACTTAAAAAAAGATGGAGTTTGATGCTTAAAAAGAGGTTATGATTGTAAATTGCATTTCATTTTAGAAATACATTGTATTTCAGAGAAGAAGTACATCATAGGTCATCTTCACATTTTCTCTTTCAAAATTTATTTTCTGAGAATTTCATGAATTCAATGAAATAAGATCATATTAACTCAGCACACTTCTTCAAACTCCCCTCGGTCCCCCAATATGTGCCCCTCTCAACTTCATGTCTCCTCCTCCTCCTCCTCCTCCTCCTCAATTATAAAAGAATACACTGTTCCACTTAGTGCTGTCCATATGTGAACACACCCCGAAAGCAGAATGATTCTCTGGTTCTCCCAGTAATAATCAGCTGTTGGTACCTCTTCAGTTAGGGTGAAACTACATGAGCTCCACAGACACCTATGCCGGCCTTTAGCTAGAGGCTGTATGGGCTTGTGCAGGTGTCCACGCTGTTGTGAGATGATGAACGCAACAGGCCACATCATGTGGCATTTGACGGTGTTCCTCCTCGTCCTCCAGCTCTTTACACTCTTTCTACCTCCTCTTATGAGATGTTCCCTGGTGTGTGTGTGTGTGTGTGTGTGTGTGTGTGTGTGTGTGTTCGTTCTCTTGTGTGTACACATATGTGCATGCACACAGACCCATGTCTGTCCCATTAAGGACTGAACACTCACACTTGCTCATTGTCGGCACTTTGACCAGTTAGAGGTCTTTGCATTCCTTGCCTACCAATGCAAAAAGAAGCCCTCCCTGTCCAAGTTTGAAAGCAGCGCAGATCTGTGAGTATAAACATAAATGCTGAGATGGCAGTTTGACAACATGATCACTTGGTAGGATCCGCAGCAGACCTCACCTAGGGCGTATAACTGCCTCAGCCTTGGGTTTTGACCATTCAGAGTGTCGGACCTTAATTCTCTTCTGTGGAGCAGGCTGCAAATCCAGTCAGAAAGAATTTGGTTACCCTAGAACAGGCATGCCACTATCACCCCAGTGGGCCCAATCTTGCCTGACAGGTTGGTATTGTAGCATGCAAGGTTCAGGGGTTGGCGAGACCTCTGATGTCTTGTCTCCCACAACAACCAGCATAGCACCTTCCGGCTCTGTGTGATAGCATGGCGGCAAGGAGGAACTTCAACTGGACATTGTTCGTGCCTCGCCTCAAAAATGTGTGATGACTTCAGCACTGATAGTGTCTTGCATTTAGTCTGATGGGTGACTGTGAGCGGTGGGTATCTCCTGATGGGAGGAAATGTGGCTCTAACTGTAATGGAAACATGCCATGTATTTGTATCTAACTTGCTTTCCTGCCATTCAGTATTGATGATTGAAAGCATGAAAAGCAATTGCAGATATTTTAAAGATTGTGCTGAGTGAGTACCTACAACACGTAACTCTGCTGCCTCAAGAAGTCTCTCCAGCCTGCCCCTCCAGCCAGAGGCTCCTGTCCCCAGAGTGCTTTCTCTTTGATCCTCACTGCCAATTGGGCTAGTCTTTGCTTTCTTGCACAGTAGTTTCATCTCCATCCACCCAGCCCTCGATTCCGGTGGCTCCATCATCTCCTATGCATACCCTGTGGGCTTATCCAAACATCCCCAACACAACCTTGCCTCTCTGTGGTGAGTGTGTATTCTAATACAACTGCTGTGAAAAAATGAGACAACATCACATTACTTCTGTGTGATTGCTCCATGGTCTTGCCTCTCAGGGATAGAATATACTCGTTTATCCTTTTCTCCTGAACGGTGCCTTTGTGTAACTTCGAATCTGATATCTGTACGTTAGACTTAGTGTTCATGAACAAACTGTTTAATCCCTCTTCTCTACATTGCCAAGGATAAACAGGAGTTGGCTATAATAACTTATATTCTTGTTTTGGATGGTGTGATAAATTGCATGTAAATAAATATTATTTCCTGTTAGATGACCTTTTAAGTACAAATAACCCAAGTTTTTTTTTTTTTAAAAGGGGTTTCAAATTAATTTTATCCAGGATTTCTTTCATAAATGGAAGGCCAATTTTTCATGTGCCCCAATGGTTTCCAATGATAATAAGGATAAAAGACATTAAACTTTCTTACATAAAGTTTAAATGATTTATTTAGCTTAATTAAAATGCCTACTATGAAACACAGAAGAATCACAGGTGGCTCTCTACCCTTCAGTATCTTCCTGGCTAGTGGAAAGTCTGGCACAGAAACCATTAACCCACAAAAGACCAAAGATCTTCAGGATCCTGACAAGGGAAAAGAAATACAAGTAAATATCTAGTTTGATGAATTTAAAACTAACCGAGTAGAATGTAATTTAGGAAGTATTATTTTTTTAGACTTTTATAAGGAATAATAATTCTTACATAAAATTTATATTGTATGTGTTTTTGTGACTGTGTATGTATTTATGTGTATATGTGTGCATTTTTTTGTGTGTGTTTGTATGTGTGTGTGTCTCTGCAGGTGTGGGTATCTGGTGACAGCTTTCAGGAGTTGATTCGTAAAACTGAGGTCTTCTGTGCTTTTATACTCTGAGGGTTCAGATATGGCTAAATATAAGAAAAAGTTGGGACGTTTGAAAAAAGACCATTGGCATAAAGCCAATCAGTATCCTTAGTGATTTACTTGATCAGTAAAGGGACTTTGTAAGATCACACAGCTTGGAATAAAGGAGCCAGGGGTCTGATAAAAAGCCCTAAACTTAAATAGGGTTGCTTCCTTAATGTGACATGTGTTGACCACACACATCATCGCCTAGGGAAGGAAGCAGACGACCCGAGAACTCTGGAGACTGGCAGAAGGGCAGATCCCGTCTGAAGAAATCAAAAATCATGAGCACGCTGTTAAAGTCTTTGTCCACTGATTTCAGCCAGACAGAACCAATTTGATCACACTGATCAAAACAAACAAGGACACTAACAAGTTCCAGAGAACAAAATGATACTGAGATTTTAAAAATGTCTGCCTATCCCCCAGTTGACATATAAGAGCTTGCTGCATATGTACACCTAAAAAAAGGTATGCATTTGTATCTATAATGATGATTTTTTTTGTGTTATCAGTTACCTGTTGCTGCATAACCCAATAGTTTAAAACAGTACATCATGTTTTTCATAATTCCATAGGTCAGTGGGGTTTCTTTCTTTCTTTCTTTCTTTCTTTCTTTCTTTCTTTCTTTCTTTCTTATTTATTTATTCCATATATTCTTTACTTACATTTCCAATGATTTCCCCATTTCTGGCTCCCCACTCCCTGAAAGTCCCATAAGCCCTTTTCCCTCCCCCTGTTTCCCCATCCTCCCCTTCCCAGTTCCCTGTTCTGATATTCCCTTACACTGCTGCACTGAGCCTTTCCAGATCCAGGGGCCATGCTTTCCTTCTTCTTGGACATCATTTGATGTGTGGATTGTGTCTTGGGTATTCCAAGTTTCTAGGCTAATATCTGCTTATCAGTGAGTGCATACCATGTGTGTTCTTTTGAGACTGGGTAACCTCACTTAGAATGATGTTCCCAGCTCCATCCATTTGTCTAAAAATTTAATGAATTCATTGTTTCTAATGGCTGAATAGTACTCCATTGTGTATATATATATACCACTTTTTTGTATCCATTCCTCCATTGAGGGACATCTGGGTTCTTTCCAGATTCTGATATTATAAATAGGGCTGCAGTGAACATAGTGGAGCATGTATCCTCTGGAATCCTCTGGATATATGCCCAGGAGTGGTATAGCAGGGTCCTCCGGAAGTATCATGCCCAGTTTTCTGAGGAACCGCGAGACTGATTTCCAGAGTGGTTGTACCAGCTTGCAATCCCACCAGCAGTGGAGGAGTGTTCCTCCTTCTCCACATCCTCGCCAACACCTGCTGTCTCCTGGGTGTTTAATCTCACCATTCTAACTGGTGTGAGGTGAAATCTCAGGGTTGTTTTGATTTGCATTTCCCTAATGACTAATGATGTTGAACATTTCTTAAGGTTCTTCTCAGCCATTTGAAGTTCTTCAGGTGAAAATTCTCTGTTTTGCTCTGTATCCCATTTTTAAATAGGGTTATTTGGTTTTCTGGGGTCTAACTTCTTGAGTTCTTGGAAAGAACAGGAATTCAAGGACCACACATAAACATAGTAAAAGCAATATACAGCAAACCGGTAGCCAACATCAAACTAAATGGAGAGAAACTTGAAGCAATCCCACTTAAATCAAGGACTAAACAAGGCTGCCCCCTCTCTCCATATCTTTTCAATATAGTACTTGAGGTACTAGCTAGAACAATTAGACAACATAAGGAGGTTAAAGGGATACAAGTTGGAAAGAAGAAGTCAAACTATCACTATTTGCAGATGATATGATAGTATACTTAAGTGACCCAAAAAACTCCACCAGAGAACTCCTATAGGTGATAAACAACTTCAGCAAAGTGGCTGGTTACAAAACCAACTCAAGCAAATCAGTAGCCTTCCTTATACTCAAAGGATAAGCAGACTGAGAACGAAATTAGGGAAATGACCCCTTCACAATAGCCACAAACAATATAAAGTATCTTGGTGTGACTCTAACCAAACAAGTGAAAGATCTGAATGACAAGAACTTCAGGTTTCTGAAGAAGGAAATGGAAGAAGACCTCAGAAAATGGAAAAATCTTCCATGCTCATGGGTTGGCAAGATTAATATAATAAAAATGGCCATCTTGCCAAAAGCAATATACAGATTTAACGCAATCCTCATCCAAATCCCAATTCAGTTCTTCATAGAGTTACAAAGAGCAATTCTCAAATTCATCTGGAATAACAAAAAAACCCAGGATAGCTGAAACTATTCTCAACAGTAAAAGAACTTCTGGGGGAATCAGTATCCCAGACATCAAGCAATAAAGCAATAGTGTTAAAAACTGCATGGTATTGGTACAGTAACAAGCAGGTAGATCAATGGAATAGGATTGAAGACCCAGAAATGAACCCATACACCTATGGCCACTTGATTTTCAACAAAGGAGCTGAAAACATCCAGTGGAAAAAAAGATAGCCTTTTCAACAAATGATGCTGGTTCAATTGGAGGTCAGCATGCAGAAGAATGAGAATTGATCCATTCTTATCTCCTTGTACTAAGCTCAACTCCAAGTGGATCAAGGACTTCCACATAAAGCCAGACACACTGAAACTAATAGAAAAGGAACTGGGAAAGACTCTTGAGGACATTGGCACAGGGGGAAAGTTCCTGAACAGAACATCAATAGCATATGCTCTAAGATAAGGAATTGTCAAATGGGACCTCATAAAATTACAAAGTTTCGAGTATTTAGGGCTTCTGGGCTCATTAATATCCATTTATCAGTGATTGCATTTCATGTGCATTCTTTTGTGATTGGGTTAATTCACTCAGGATGATATTTTCCAGGTCTAACCATTTACCTACAAATTGCATGAATTTATTATTTTTAATTGCTGAGTATTATTCCATTGTATAAATATACCACATTTTCTGTATCCATTCCTCCTTTGAGGGATATTTGGGCTCCTTCCAATTTCTGGCTATTATAAACAAGGCTGCTATAAACATAGTGGAGCATGTGTCTTTATTGCATGCAGGGGAATCCTCTGGGTATATGCCCAGGAGTGGTATGCCAGGGTCCTCTGGAAGTGACATGCCCAATTTTTTGAGGAACTGCCAAACTGATTTCCAGAGCGGTTATATATATATATATATATATATATATATATATATATATATATATATATCAAGTCAAATGATTCCAAAGAAGAAGAAAGGAGAGGACCCTGGGCCTGTAAAGATTGCATCCAGTTTAGTAAAGAAACCGAGGGGGGAGGGGGAACGATTGGGGAATAGTTGGGGGGGAGAGGAACTATGGGAACTATGGTGGGTGGGAACTGGGAAAGGGGAAAGCCTTTGGAATGTAAACATAGAATATAGAAAATAAAAATTAAAAAAAATTATAAAGTTTCTGTAAGGCAAAGCATCCCGTCAAAAGGACAAATTGGCAACCAACAAATTGGGAAAAGATCTTCGCCAACCCTACATCTGACAGAGGGCTAATATCCAATATATACAAAGTGGGGTTTCTTCTTACAGTCTGGGCTCTATCAGTGGGGGCAGACTGGCCTAGGATGGCCTTTCTGGGCTCCTAGCTTGGGTTACTGGGTCAAAGTCTCTTTCTTGAGTTCCTTAGTCTCAAGGAGACTGGCCCAGACCTCTGTACATGACAGATCCTAGCACTCTCTGTAGCAGGATCATCTCATGTACTTTCGACAGTGACAACTTCAGGCATCACACAGATTCTGTCAGTGGGAGAAAGTGATAAATGATAAAAGCTACAAGTGATAAAAGCTACACAGTGTGTGCAGCTTCTGTAGAAGAAGCTGTGGTTAGTAGAAATCTTCTCTAGGCCAGTGGTCATGTGTGAAGGGAGGATGGATGTCCACCCAGCTCATGTCACCTACCTTGGGCAGACACTCTACTTCAGTCCTGAAGGGCACTAGACAGACAACTTACTCCTAATCTCCAAAATAGACAGTGGCATTTGGATGTCCTACGAGTTGATGTCAATCACAGAGTGGAAGGGCCTGTATTTCAAAGGGACCTACTTGGGACCAGCATTCATACCTGCATGGAACTGAACAAAGCCGTTCAGTAGGTATTGTCTCCTTCTACTGTTGTATCACTTCTCTGTTTGGGGTGTTTGTGAACCTCAACGTTCTGACTGCCCAATATACAGCCTTTACATATGGAAAATCATGTCTGTAACTCCCACCCCTACCGAAAAAGTACGGAGTGATTTGTATATAAGGTAGGAAGGTTTTACACACTGACCCACAATAAAAGAAAATGTGCATCTTATAACTGCCTTAAGGATGGGTGAATAGGATGAAGCTACCTAGATGGATCTATCCTTTTTGGAATAGGCAAGAGTGCTTCGATGAAATGACTAGAAAAAGCAAGTTGACATAAGTTTTTTCTTTTCTTTTTATTGGATATTTTTTATATGTGTTTCAAATGTTATTCCCTTTCTTGGTTCCTCCCCCTGAAACCTCCTATCAGACCCTCCCTCTTGATTCTATGAGGGTATTCTCCTACCCACCTACCCACTCCCACTTCCCCACCCTGGCATTCCCTTACACTAGGGCATCAAGCCTTCACAGGATCAAGGCCCATTCCTCCTATCCATGCCAGATAAGGCCATCCTCTGCTGCATATGTGGCTGGAGCCATGGGTCCCTCCATGTGTATTTTTTTGTTGGTGGTTTAGTCTCTTGGAACTCTGGGGGGGGGAGGGGTCTGGTTGGTTGCTATTGTTGTTCTCCTGTGGGGTTGCAAACCCATTCAGCTCCCAGAATTTGTTTCTAGTGACCTGCCATTAGTTGAGTACCAACTGTGCAATATTGGATAGTATCTAAGTTGTGGTTCCTATTGATGTGAAGAGACACCATGACCATGGCAACTGTTATAATGGAGATGTTGATGAAGATGACAACGACGATGATGATAACAGCTATATATTTCGTTTCTATGAGAGGCTGGGTGAAATACTAGAGAGATTTAATAAATAGTATTGTTAATCTTACCCAAACTGAGAACACTTTTGAGAATGAAAGGGGATGCTGTTAATAATGCTCCCCCAAATCCCACATGAACAGTGACACACAGAGTGTTGAGGTGGGGTCATTTGAGGATGTGAACATAGTTGCTTTAAAAGCTTGGGTTGTTTGCATATTCTATGACTTGACAATAATTTGTGTTAGGTGGTGTTTTAACATAAGGACTCCTTAAAAGGAGGAAGAGGACAAGAGAGGGAGAAGGGAAGAGAAGCTTATGTGTGTTCAGGGCCAGAGTTTTGAAACAGAGCCAGAAGAGGGACTTCTGCTTTCCTGGCTCTGGATTCTCACATCGCCATGTCGGTTTTCCTGCCCAGATGGCACCTTGGAGTCTGTCTTTCATTCTGGACACGGTAAACTATTCAAGTACAAACATCTTTAACGAAGCAGTACGATACCAAGGTGAAAAAGTGTCCAAGGTGTGAATTCTTGCACCCATCGCGGCTCGGACTGAAGTGTGATTTTCTGTGGTTGCAGAATGGCTGTTTGCCAAGTTGTATCACAAAACCTCTGGTGACTGAAACTCTAAGTAATTCACATTATCTCTAGACATCTATTTTTAAACTGTAAAAATATAAACCCAAATAATTTGAATCCTTAAATTTGCTTAAATAACCAGTCTTTGTGCTGGATAGGCTCAGACACCTGTTTCTTTCTTTCTTTTTGTTTGTTTGTTTGTTTGTTTGCTTTATTGCTACTTTAATTCAAGACAGGGTTTCTCTGTGTAGCCTTAGCTGTCCTGGAACGCACTCTGTAGACTAGGCTGGCCTTAAACCCAAAGATCTGCCTGCTTCTGCTTTTTGAGTGCTGGCTTTAAAGGTGGGAGCCACCGCTACCTAGCGATGCCTGTTTCTTTTTCAAGCATTTCTTTTATAAAATATTAATAATTGATAATGAATTGAGAGTCTATTCGCTGAAAAAATTATTGTTGAAAAATTCTGATTAACCTGGATCCACCAGAAATAATTTTATCCACTCTGAAACTGATAGTCAACCTGAACTTCTATTGGAGATTTGAATTTTACTTCTTTGGGTTTTTTTTTCTTTTATTATAAACTTTTGACACGGCTTATATTAACACTTATGTATTTGGACTATGGAAGGTACATATAGGTCATATTCTAGGCAAAACCATGAAATATAAGCAAAGTTCAGCACTCCTGTAGCTCATGACTTATACTTAATGGCCTGGGTGGGCTCTGGTTGCTTGTAGCTATAGTTTTCCTGTGAGACCCCTGCCTGGCCGCCCCTCTTCTGTCTCCAGATTTGGTGTCCTAAGAATCCAATAGCTGCTTAATCTAAAGGATACTTGTGGGTGGCATTTGTTCACACAGCTGCTTTCTAGGCTCACCCACTTCTTTGTAGGCTGTCCAAGAGGTGTGACCTAGGAGAGGGAATAGGTATCTCAGGCACTGTAAGAGCAAAAGCTGAGACCACGCCCCCAGGGATCAGATGTGCCCACCTGCCCCTCCTGCAGCACACATCAAACGGAGCCATGCTTGTCTGCTGTGAAATGGGAAACTGTCTTTAAGATTGAGAACAGTCGTATGAAAAGCTGCACACAAGCATTTGGGCTTTGAGGAAGGACAGAATAATTGCTAGCTCTGCTCCATAAATCACTGTATTTCCCTGAAGGTGGTGATAATCAATGTGCTCTGACTCTCGCCTTCAGCAGGAAGGATCCGGAAGAAATATTTCACATTGATTCAAGGCTTCCAGGACACCGGCTGGGATGGGAGTTGTGAATTCTGAAGAGTGCCTTGGTATCACTGGGACCAGTCAGCGTTGGGAACCTGCTGTCTTTTTGTCCTGTAACCCATGTGTACGGCTTTCTTCATCTGGACTGAGTGCAGTCTCAGAGAGGAAAAATGAACACCTCAGACACCATAGGAAACAAACATTACAGAGAATTTCTTAAGTCCTGGATGCTGGCTTTCCGGATTTGCTCAATCTTAGTGTGGTTTCAAGGTTTCCCTTTGCATCTTGGGAAAATGACAGTCTAGGGCTGGGGCATGAGGGTGTGTGTGTGTGTGTGTGTGTGTGTGTGTGTGTGTATGTGTATGTGTGTTCTATCAGGCTCTCTGGAAATGTTCTTCTGACCATGTCAAACCAAGGTTCTGATCTATTAGAGGTATTCCACTCAGTATAACGGCAAAGTCAAGGTGTAGAATGTGTGGCCTGATCCTCTGGGCCTCCTGTCATGTCTTCATTTTAGAGGAAAAAAATAACAATACAAGACAAACAGTAGTTATTTATTTTGTTGTTTGGGTTATCATGTTGACAGACGATGTTAACTCAGTAGGAAAGTAGTACTTTCCCATTCATCAATAATGATTATCTATAATATATATATATAATATATAATATTATGATTATACAATAATATATAATATTATGATTATCTGTAATATATAATATATAATAATAAATAATATAATATAGATATAATAATATCTATACCTTCTGGGGTGAAATCTACTGACATAACTCCCGTATGTAATTCACTAATCATCCTTCTAGAAAACAATTCAAAACAGGCAAAAGAAGTGTTATCTATAGTGGGTTTTTTTTAAAGTGGTGGGGAAAAATTCTTTATATTTTAACAGTAAAGGGATAATTAAGCAAACTGTTAATTTTGTGTAGTAAAGTATTAAAATTAAGCTTGCAAATATCTTAAGGTGGTAAAGTAACATTAATGCATGATCAAGTGAGTAGAATTGTATGTAAACTTGCTTCAAACATATAAATGGGTTCAGAGAACGGACTACAAGGAAACCAGCCCAGGGTGTTGTAATTCTCTCCAGACAATGGGATTGAAAGTCACTGCTAGTTCTTTCCCAAGGTTTCACAAATCGTTCTCAAAATACTTGCATTCAATGTGTGTTAGGTTTAGAAGAAAGGCTGAAACAAGTTTTTGTCTTCCTGACAGTTTCCCTGGTCATACAACCAGGATCTTGGTCCTGGTTACTTTATGATATAATCCAGGAACGAGGAAAGGATGCAGTCTGGCTTCCACTGCATAGTTTATTCCCCAAGCAGAAAGGATTTCCTTGTATCATTTGGCACCGTCCGAGGTCTGTGTTCAGAGTTGTGGCCTGCTTAGCAGGCTACCACTCAGGCTTCATCTCTCCAAAGAGTGAAGCCTGTGCATCAGGAAAGGCTTGCTCTAACAGCTACTGTCTGTGAGACTCTGACCAGCATCTATCAAGTGAAGATAATGATCCCTTCTTTAGGGTGACAAGAAATGATATGCATAACTCAGAGCATGAGTCGTAAAGAAACAGTCCATTAGTATTTGCTTTACTTCCGTTGGTTCACTATACCATCTTTTGAGAGCTACTTATGGAAGGAAAGAAGTTGGTCATTGGAAACTCATTCCTTGTGGAATGCAGTGGGGGTTTAAGTTGTTATGGTCTCAAGAAGCAGAATAGTCCTAGATGGAAAGATCATGCCAGAAAACTCCATAGAGCAACCAATGGAGATTCTTGATTTCTAAGAACTATAAACCACTGTGGTTAAGAAATCTGTATGTATTCATGTATACTTCTCAGAGGACATATAAAACATTTGTCTTCAGTAGCTGGTGGTCCAGATTTTTATTGTCTCTTGGTGGCTTGGCCGTGGGTCTTTGGCAGGGGAGCTTCCAGGATCATGGAGAAAACATTTGTACTCTGCTTTCATTCACTCAGTACCCGTTACCCTCTTGCTCCCAGTTTTCCTTCTTTGTTCTCTGAGAAAATAGCTTTCCTGTATTTCAATTTTTAAAAATAACACCAATAGGTTTTTGGGTGGTGAAGTTGGGGATCTAACCCAGGACCCTTAGCATGCTAGGCCAAGTACTCTTATTGAACAATACACCTAAGCCTGTCAACAGATTTTGATACTTTCTTAAGTTAATGTTCTTAACAAACATCTGAGCCAGCCAGGCAGGCACAGGCAGGAGGATTGTGTGTTTCGGGCCAGTCTAAGCTACACAGTAAGATACTGTCTCATCTTAAAACAAACAACGGTGAGAGTGAACGACTCTGAGATCATCGGTTTACAAAGAGGAGAAATCGGTTCAGTTCATGGCTGTGGAGGCCCCGGTGTTTTGGAATTTGCTTTGAGGAACACATCAAGATGTGGAGAAGAAAAAAAATCTGTCACTTCACGGTCAGGGAACGAGGAGGAAGTGAATGCCGTTACTTCACAGTCCCCTTCCTGGGTGAACTTCCCACGGTCTGAGGATTCTCACAGCAGCCCAAGCTACGGTTTCTGCCAATTGCCAATAGCAGTGTGCTGGGAATGAAGCCTTTTACATAGACCCTTATGTTGTAATTGAGATCCAAACCACAGTACATTTGATTTTAACAAGGCCCTTTGGAAGTAAGAATATGACATTCTAGTAGACAAGATCACAGGTCCAGTTAGTAAGGGAAATTTTCATATACAGAAGCCTTGAGGCTGTTTCTGAAGACACCCACCTCCTACTTAAACTGTTTACTTTTTTTAAAGGAGAGTGCTGAGCTCAGAAGACCATGTCTTTGCAGAGGACTGGCCACTGTGAGTTCAGCACTCTCTGAGGCTGTCCTTTGTCCCTTTGACCTGTTTCTGAATCATAACACCAGTCCTCATGGCTCCAGGCATATTTACACGAAGATGGCAGTTGTTGTAGACGTTTTCTTTAGGCTTGGTGGCTCATGTTGGAGCAACCTAAAATTAATCCCAGACAGTTGCAAATATGTAAATAAAATGCAGGTGAATCATTAATTATGAAAAATGGAATCACTGCATACCACCTCCTCTGGATCATAGCCTGGGAACCTGGATGGAGGATTGGCACTCATCTCTAGGACAAATTAACTGCAGCATGGGATTTAAAAGTCAGTATTTCCAAAGGAACAATTAATTAAACGGGAAGGTTAATTCGCAGACTTAGCATCTGCTTTTTGAGCATATGTAATAAAAAGAAAGCTAGTGGTAGATTTCTAAAAATGCCAGTTAGATAATTGATTATATATACACACATCACATACAAGCAGCAATCACTCTTGCATAATTTGGTTTCCCGTTTTCTCTTGTGATCTTCCATAACATACTGATTTAGAGCAGTTGGTAGTATTTGTATGCTGTGTCTTAGGATTTAAGTATTTTGGGTTGAAAGAATTAACATACCTTTCATATGACGTTTTGTCACTGGAATTTCAGGCACTTATTTCTTTTTAAAATCACTGGATTGAAAATGTCTGTGTTTCCCTTGGCATGTCTAAATAATATTTTTGAGCTGAGGCTATTGGTGAGGTTGTTTTTCCAAGTGTATAATACTCGAGGCCTGTTGACTTTGCTGCTAACTAGGATTTAAATACACTTATTGTAGCACAAAGAAATACACATGTTACTGATCAGTTCTTTTCCTTAGTCATAGTGATCGTTATTCTGAGGGAACTTTGCTTTTATTAAATTACTCTCTCCTAAATATTGTTCCTACTATAAGAGTTCTGGCTGACTTATGTAGAGTTTCTTAGAGAGTTCTAAGTACCCTGAAGGATGAGAGTTAAAATCTGAGATAATAGTGTGGAAACCTAACTGTTATTTTGCTCTCTGTGAGAGAAAGACAGGGAGGGAGGGTGGGAGAGAAAGAGGAAGGAGGAAAAGAGGGAAAGGGAGGGATGGGAGGGAGAGAGAGAGAGAGAGAGAGAGAGAGAGAGAGAGAGAGAGAGAGAGAGAACCAACTCACATTAACATTAATGTCTTATGCTAAAGGCCTAAGAACACAAATCATTTGCAAGAAGATCCCTCCAGTGTTCCCAGTGACAGGTGATTTGGATGGAGAGCTTGACAATAAAGTTGATTCCTTTAGAAGCAGCTCGCCCCTCAGGGATCCCTTCTTGTGTTAAAATGTAGAGTTCCCAAATATAGTAACACACTTGCCTGTAATTAGAATATCAGGAACGTGTGAAAGACTTATTTGTTCAAATTTACTATTCCCTGCCTCTTTTTCAGAAGTGTTTAAAAAGCTCTTTACAAAAAGAAAAGGAGACATATATGCCATGATTACTAAATAGAAGGAACTGGAGGCAAATTAGAGGGTGAGGATCAGGGTGATAAAATGGGGAACTATTTAGCCCCTGAGCCCTGAGACTATTAAGGGCATTAAGGCTTTAATCTTTAAATCAAGCCTTTGGATGCCTGAAAGCCAGGCTTGTTTTCCTCACTTGAGCTTCTGTCCTGCTAATTCTTTCAGTGGTATTGGTATGACATCTTCCCACCCCACTTCTGGCCAACTTTTGAAGACAAGATTAAAATACCCAACGAATTACTGTTACCTGTAAAGATTGGGTTGTGAGGCTTCTAGGGGGCAGTCTCTGTAGGGCAGGTTACCCTCGGCTGTTCCCTTAGATCTATAAAGGCCTAAACAATGCAGAGCCGACACTTAGAAATGGAAGGATTTTATGTAAAACCTGAGACTTCCAGCCTTTTCTACAGAACTGAAAGAGCAACTGAATACCTGGCCTGCTTTCCCACGTGATCCCACGGTATTTCCGAGTGACTGAGATGGTATTTGAACTGTGTTTCTTGTCTAGCCTCGGGAGGGCAATTGTCCAGCCGGTGAGTATGGCAGTCGTTGCTTTGAAAGAGTTCCCCTCTAACCATCATCCTGGTCGTGGTGAGGGCTATGTCTTGTGTAGGAAGCTTGCCACTTAGCGCTTTCTTCTGGCTCTTTGTTTGTAAGCCTTCCTTCTTCCCGGAGAAGTACACACCAGGCTGTGTGTCTCACGGTTTGCTGCAGGCACTGAACCCTCCTTAATACCTTTTCATCCACCCATACAGTTATGACTCATCCTAGAATTCTTGTGTCACGTTTATGGCTGCGGTCAGTATCCGCTGGCTCTGCTGATAGTTGATACTTTAGGAAGCACTGGGTACTTTTCACCGGGAGTGCATGGTACATTGGGATTTGTGCTAATCACTGATGTTTAGAGTCACTTGTTGGTACTATGAGGAGGAGGAGCTTCCAGGGTGTCAGTTTCTCACCTTGGGATTTAATGCCTTGCTTGGCTGTGCTCAATCCACCCTAAGAAACAGAATGGTCAAAGGGCTCACTGTACTGAGGACGAGAGCTAAGTCCTGGCTCTGGAAAAGAAATCTCCATAAGAGAGACAAGTGCAAACAGACTTCCTGAGCCAGGGAGAAGAATATGTGTTCGTGGGTATTAATTCTTAGCCTGAATGTGGTTTATTTTAGGGGTATCCCGTCCACCCCTCTCCCCAGATCCTAGCCTTTGGTAGCAGAGTTAAGTTTAAATTGGTTATACCATTAGAAGGTATTTGTTATAAAAAGAGGCATTGTACACAAATCCGCTGCGCATTTGTTACTTGTTTTAAATTAAAAATGAGGAACTGTGACAGGGATTATTCTGGTCATTTTTACTTCAGACGCTGATAAACGACAAAGAGTAGTTTGCTCACCACATTCAGTTGTTGGCTTCTTTCTGGCTGACTCTAAGAATCGATCCCTCGATGGATTTACTGTGTATGGAGTGGCCACCAACATCCCTGGAATGCAGTGGTGTTGAAGCCCATGTCCACCAGGACAGGTTGGAGAGGATGAAGTGAGGTGGCCTTTGGAGATGAGAGAGAGAGAGAGAGGACATTACAAAGAGTAGTTCCACAGACAGACCCCCTGACTGTACTGTGGACGTGTGAGCAGGAGCAGCCTAAAGCAGAGAGGCTGCAGTTCTGTTCTGGATCAGCACGAGAGCCCTGTAGGTACCTCTAAAGTCTGGTGGTTTGTGTGTCGCCATGGCACATTTTTGAAAAGAGGTGGCTGGGATAAATGCAGGAGCTTAGATGCAGCTAAATGTGTCCGAAGTGAAAATATTCACCATTGGCAAACAGTTCTCTGCGGACAGTTAATCGCTCAGCCAGTTGACATTTGAGCTTTTGTACCATGTGTGGCACGGCAGTGTTAAATGCTAGTCATTGAAAACCTGCTATGTCTACCACCGCGGAGCAGCTTCAAGCTTAATTATTGTAAAAAGGAAAACGCATCCCCACCATCCGGCTCCCTTTACAGCCTTTGTCAAAATTTTTAGGTCATGTGATAAGTTATGAGTACATCAAGGCCTATGCTGAGTGATGTAAGTAGTTCTTCCTTCAGATAGCTATTTTTTATTTTATTTTAATTTTTTTAAAAAAAACAAAACAGCAAGATTCTTTCTTTTTTTCTTCTTCTTCGATTTTTGAAGTCTGCATCTGATTTTCAAATTAAGTGAATGAAGTTTATTCCATCTGGGTTTCTTTCTTTCCTTTTTTTAAACACAAAAAAATGGAAGTACAAAGACAGACTTTAACATTGAAGTTTGAGATAATGTAACAGGTTAAATTTTAATTTAATCTCTAAGTATCAGTACCCTAGTTGTCAGCACTAGGGTGGAGCATAATACATGTCATGTTTACAGACTCAACCTAAGCGATGGATCACAGTTTTATTAATAAAAATTATTTTATTTCTTTGTCATGCTCAGTATTACATATGTATTTGTATACACAAGTACATAACGTCAAGTCCACCCAACAGAATTGAATTGTAGCATACAGCCATTCAATGATAACAATAGTATTTCTAGAATGCATGTACAGTATTTGAAACATAACCTTTGAGGTGATATCAGTGATACTTATACCACATTCTTAGGTGGTGACAAATCTGACACACAGACACTTGGTCCCTTTCATTTGAGACCTTGTGCGACCCGTGTGTGTGTGATATGGGGCACAAGCACAGTTTGTTGTGTGATGACTTAATTCAACAACTGATATTTGATCAATTCATTATCTTTGTTATATTGTCTCCTCCGGTTATGATAAAATCAGGAATGAACTCTACTTTGTATCTATGATGGAAATCTTTCTGCTGTTCTTGATCGAATGGACTTTGGTAGTTATTAACAAAACACAGAGTGTGAACACACAGAAAGGTCAGATATGCTAGAGGGAGAGGGAGCCTTCGAAGCCTTTGTAGTACAGGAAGGAGCCTTCCAGTTGTACATTTTAGTCAAGAGTAAGCATCACCCAATAGCAGTGGGAGGTAAAGCCAAGGAATGGACTGGGGCCATGGGATACTAAAGTATATGCTTCTCAAGGGATCCCCTAGTCCACTGTTGTAACTTGAGGTGCGGTTAGAAAATTGATCACAACTGTTGACCAGGTCAGCAGCCTAAGACTTAAGTGGTCTTCTGTACATAACACATCCTACATCTACACTTTGGTTCATTAGAGTGGTTTGTCTGTAAATTCACTTGGATTGTCTTTCAGAACTCACTAGAAAATCTTGTTTTCTAGGAAACTCTTCTGAATCAGCTTTTACTCACATGGACCCTTGTCTTGTCCTGTAGCACTGGACCCTTCTCAGAGGGAGGGCTCCTGTGGACTGACACTGCTGCCATGCTCACAGTGCCCTAGCATGACCTCGACCTATATGAGTCACAGGACAAGAGGAAGATTTTGAGTGTTGAAGTTTCAGAAACCCTTCCTTCTTTCCTTCCTTCCTTCCTTCCTTCCTTCCTTCCTTCCTTCCTTCCATTTATTCATTCACAATTTCATATATATATAGACATAATCTGGTCATGCTCATCCCCACCTCTCCTCCTCTCCTCTCCCTCTCCATCTTCTCCTGTTACTAAGAGCCCATCTGCTTTCATGACTTTTTGGTTTCGTTTTTGAATTCTGTTGATTGGTCATCCCCTGGCTTTAACCAGGGCTCCTTCTGTGGCCATGAGTCTGGAGCTGTCTACTGGATTATGAGCAACTAACCCACCAGGGCCTACATCTGAAGAGGAGCCACCGGTTGGTGAGTCACGGACAACAAGGCCTTCCTCACCCTTCACCCTCAGCAGCTCTCAGCTGCCCACGGCTCCCCTGAGCAGGGATTGTGGGGAGAGGAGCCTCGCATGTGTGACAGAGGGCTCAGTCTTGTGCATGCCCTGTGTGGGCAGCCAAAGTTGTGAGTTCCTGGGTGCGATAGCCTTGTTAGGCCCATAAGACACAGAAAACTTTGCTGTTTCATTTTTAGTCATTCATTCATTCATCCATCCACCCATCCATTCATTCTCTCTCTCCCCCCCACACACATATGCAGTGATTGTAGTTAATTTGGTGACTATTCTCTGACTGCCGGCTATCTGCTTGTGATGTATTTTCTCTTTGCTTCCATCTAATTTTATGGACCTGTAGAAAAGTCACATGACTAGTCCACAAGTCCTCTTTCATTTTTTACCCAGTCATCCAAATCCTCCTACCACATTTTCCCCATCATCCTTTCTTCCCTGTGCCCTTGGGAGTCAGTTCCCATCACCATACTCCTCTACCCGGGTGTAGGTTAGCGGCTCCTAAGAAGAACAGCATTCTCTTCCCTAAGCACAACACATGTACTAAGCCTGGGACCAGCACTAGTGTGCAGCGTTTGTGGCATGCAGATGTCAGTGGTCCCTGTGCAGCTGTTACAGCACACACGTGACAGCTGTGCCACCACCACCCAGCTCTTAAACTCCTTCTCTGACAGTCTTTGTATCTCACTAAGGCTGAAATGAGACCTTGAGACCTCATTCCTGACAGCGCATCCCAGGGCATGATCTGAAAGTCTCAGTAAACTCCAGGCTTTCAGATCTGTTTAGTAACTTCTAGAATCCTGGAACTAGTAGTGATGGTAGGGTTTTTTTTAAGTTAAATAAACACAAAATACAATTTTTGATATCATTTATAATGTTTTCCTTATGTCCTCCAGGCAATAAAAGTCTCATTTATGACATTAAAATTAAAAGACCCCTCAGCTGATGGTCTTGGATACAAGCAGAAAATGTATCTGCCAGTGAGCAGATATTGGAGATTCCTGAAATGAAGGGACAGGGGAGTCAGCTGTCACATCTTCCTCATTGAAGATGATGGTGATGGTCTTTGACTCCAACAAGAAAACAAAAGTTAAGTGGTGCTTCCTGAGACTGAGTAGCTCATCATGCGTGCCATCCCATACTGGCAGCATGGTTTGCAAGTGAATGTTCTGGCTCTCGAAAGAAGAGTTCTGATTGGCTAACGTGATGTTTAGGTTTAACCAGGTATCTGGGCTTCTGCCCATTTTCATGTTGTTCATCTTTTAATTTATTATAGCCGTCCCAATGTGGCTCCTGGCATTAAAGTGAACACAACACTACAGAGCGTCCAACTCGAAAAAGAATTTGGCATTGTTCAAAGGTTTGGAGGACAATTACAACACTCATAAAACCAGAAAACGATACATAAATCTTTGCTACAGGAAAATGTTGGCTTATTTCTTAAAATGTTTCTATTACTTAATAATATGAGTATCAGAGCTTTTGTTCTGCACATAATGTTCAGGATAATTTGGTAGACACAAACTAAAAGATCCTTTAAACAACTTGCTTTTATCACAATTCAATTTTATTCCTCTATTCAGGCATAGTGACATTCATTTAGTGACTTTGTTGTGGGAACATTTCTTTGCATGTAATATACAGAACCGCTCGAGTGTAGTCTGTTCGGGGTCATTATTCATCTATTTGGGCTTTCTTGGATGGAACAAATGGAGTCCCGTTAATAGCCTCAAGTCATAGCCCCCCCCCATATATGTATGATTCAAAAGTGCCTTATTTTTGGATATGCTTTAGACAATCATTTAAAATAGAGAATTAGTTTGAAGTATTAGCACATTGTGTCTATGTTTTGGTGAGAGAAGGGAGAGAGAACACAATCAGAGTTCCTTGTGGGGAGGTTTTACTGAAAACCTTTGCTGCTGAGGTGTGTACAGAAAGACTACATCTAGCCATACCAGTTACACCATCTCTACTTAGAGCCAGTGTGCTTCCACCATGTGCAGGTCGTGGCTGTGTGTATCTTCAGTGTGTCCTCACCTGAACTGACATTCAGATGAATAGACCAAAATGCCATCTTAAAGGAAATGCTTTGATAGGGGAAGCATTCAAGGAAACCTGCAAAGATGGAATTGATACAGGTGAAAATAAAGAGGAAAACACAAACGAGCCAGCCTTTTGCCAGCCAGCCAGCAAGAAGCAAGAAGTTTTATTGGTGCTGGAGAAATATAATGAAGAACCTCAGGCAGTGGAGGACAATGATCTGTGACGATATCACAGTCCCAGGTTCAAAGCCTGAGGCTGAGACTTTCCCCAGGGGCACAGCCTCCTTGAATAACTTCTATTATTACTTCTCTGGTCCTTACTTCATTTACTGGGAGCCTCTCAAGTTCATTCATCAGGTGTATTTTGGGCACCTTAAAAGCCAGTACTCTGCCAGGGACTGGAGCTCTCAAGGCAGTCTAGACCTGATGTGGTGAGAACATGTGTGAACATGTGTGGTCATTTTGCAGAGCATCTGGCACACAGTAGCAATCTGTGCATTTATTTCTATTTCCTGTTTGACTGCTTAGTCTGCAGGGAAAATGGGGAATCCAGACATTCCTAAAGGCTATAGTGATAATTACTTACCAAACAGCAGAATCTCTTATCAGGACTTGTCACAATCTGGACTGTGATGGTTCTGTAGAATCTGCTCTGGGTTGAGTCACCACACGAGCTCCCACTCCAGCATTGCCAGTAACCATCTGCTCTGACACAGTCCCCTTGATCTCCGTGGGAGTCGGTTTGCTCAGTGGCACAGGAAGTTCATTGGGCGAGCTCTCTCTTTCCTGATCCTACTGATCCTATGTTGTATTAACTGGTGCCATATGGCGTGTGTGTGTGTGTGTGTGTGTGTGTGTGTGTGTGTGTATACTTGTGCGTCGTGTGCAGGTAGGTAGGCTTACCTGTATATGTGTATATGTAGGTTAGAGAAACACACTGGGTCTCTTCTTCCATTGCAGTCCCTGGGATTTGCTTCCTGACTGCAGACAACACGGACAGATGACCCTGGGCTCAGCTTTCACACAGGTGCTGGGAAGCCAGACTCACGATTGTCAGCTTTGTTCTCTGAGCATCTTCTCAACTGTGACCGCAGTTCTGGTGTCCCTTCTTAGATCAGTGTCATGTTCTTCCTGTTTCCATCTTCTGTCTGCCTCTATGAGAATGATTTGGCTTTGATTTTTGAAAACTTCATTTGGTTGTATATCTTGTTTCTTCTTTCTGTTGTCTTTTATTTCAGGGCAAATGGAAGAGGAGAGAGAAGTGGAGGGAAGATATAGCTGACTTAAAGTCTGTCTCCTTAATGAAACTGCAGGAGATGGTGTCCTCTATTCTATTCTGAGAGTACATAAGTATAACATTGTCTCCTAATATTGTTATCAAATTACTGCTTTAGTTTGTAGCCATAATCCTTAAATCAATTGATAAGGTAGTAAAAAACAGTAAGTAGTGAGTACTGGGAAGGATGTTAATGATCCTTTGGGACTCTACTAAACTGAAGGGGTCGAAGGAGATGCCATCTTGCGCCGTTGGCTTGCAGTCAGGGTGGACATGTATTCAGGTCCCAGCCCAGACCTGATTGTCCACCACGGTTATAGGAACTTGGCAGTTTCATGGTGTGCTCGTCATGCTCATTTAAACCTCTTGGGTGATCAAACATCCCTTCTTATGGTAAAGATCATCCCAGGATCTTTATTTTCTTCATCAAGAAGTCTCTCTTATTCCACCTCACACCAGTCAGAATGGCTAAGATTAAAAACTCAAGAGACAACAGGGGCTGGCGAGCATGTGGAGAAAGAGGAACACTCCTCCACTGTTGGTGGGATTGCAAAATGGTAAAACCGCGGTTCCTCAGAAATTGGGCATGACACTTCCAGAGGCATACCACTCCTGGGCATATACCCAGAGGATTCCCCTGCATACAATAAAGACACATGTTCTACAATGTTCATAGCAGCCTTGTTTATAATAGCCAGAAGTTGGAAGGAGCCCAGATATCCCTCAAAGGAGGAGTAGATACAGAAAATGTGGTATATTTATACAATGGAATACTACTCAGCAATTAAAAATAATGAATTCATGCAATTTGTAGGTAAATGGTTAGACCTGGAAAATATCATCAGCCCCAAACACTGGTGATTCTGAATTCCAACCCTGTCCTTAGTCTCCAGGCCTGGATCTCCTAGCAGTCTCAGTTGCATTGAAGACTCTGTTCTTACTGATATCCTCAGAGCCTAGTTCCAGGCCCTCTCCCTGGCTTTATTTCCTGTCTGTCTGTCTGTCTGTCTTTCCATCCGTCCATGGTTCTGTTCAGATGTCCATGCTGGTAGATCACAGTTGTTGAAGTCCAAGAGGACCCTTAGGTAGCCAGCTGGAGGTAAGGGGACTTTAGAGTCCTTTGTGGTTCCTCTGTGATAAACCCCAGTTCTGTGCCACAGGTATGGAGCTGAATATGGAAGACATTTTTGAGAACATTTACCTGTAAGCAAGTAACTAAGAAACAGTTTTTCCCTGTGGGAGAAACTATTTTTTTTTAACAAGGACAGATGGCATTTTTCCCACTTTGGGCATTCTAGGTGGTGTCTTTGTCAAAAAGAACTAATGTTGACAGAAGCCAACACACCACGTTCATGAGCCTCTCCAGCCTCTGTTCCATATCCATAAAGACAATGGTGAGGGACACATTCTTACAGTGGGGGCAAAACAAGCCAAGGCAGTTTCTCTAAGTTCCAGTAACCCAGGACATCCAGCAACAGTGATGAATTGAAGAGGAAACCAAGAGCAGAATTTGGACTGAGTCTCTCTTCACTCCCCTTCGCTCCCCGTAGTTTCCAGCTGCTCGCCTATCTTTGGTTTAAACAGAGCTATTTTTGTCAAGATTAAGCATCGTTTTGTTTCTTTTAAGCCTGGGCTTTGCTTTGCTTTGCTTGGAAGTGTTCATCTGTGTTTTACTCCCTTCTCTGATCCATAAATTATTTTTTTTTTATTTTCAAATAAGCCTTTCACTTTGTACACCATCTTTTCTTCCCGATATTATTGGTTCCTTACTCATGGGATGTTCTTCACCGTCTAATTTTAGATCACGCATAATGCCCAAGAATCAGCCTCTCTCTTGGAGGAATAAACACCGAGGCTGAGACGTCACTTCTCATTAATCAGTATTGGAGAAGATGAAGACAGCTGTGGTGGGGAGAGGGGGCCAGGAACTCACAGAGTCTGACCCTTTCAAAGTCGACTTAATCCCCCCTCTTATCCCCTGTCTACTGCACTCTTGGAGGGTGGATGGGCCCTCTTCAACATGAAGAAATGAGCTTCTGCGCTGTTTGACTTTGTCACAGCAACAAAAGCTCTGGAAAATTCCAATTAATTAGCAAGCCTTGGGCTAATGAAAGAATAAAACCGAAAGAGAAATGCTCTAAGCTTTCAGAGAGGCGTAAGCATGTGAGTACAATGCTGATTTCAAATATTTGGGGCTGTTTGTATAATTTTCCCAGGGTTTTGCCTTCCTGAGGTTCTCAGCGATAAGTCACGAGAGACGAGAATGAGGATTTGTCAGGGTTAGGCCGCTAGCATCACTGGCTTTTAAGGACACTAAACGAACCACCATCGCTGGAGGAAGGCAGTTAAATGTGAACTCACACACTCAGGGAAATTAAAACCAGAAAGCAGAGCTTTGTGCATTTGTGTTTAGAGGAAGGCGTGAGGATTGGATGGATGTAAAGAAGATTATGAAATGTTTAAATTTAATTATTATGAAGGGCCAGGAAATTGCTGTACTGTTGAAGAACTGACTGAGGATTTACACCTAATAAGGCTACTGCTCATGGGTTGTGATGAAAGCCACTGGCTACTCATTTGTTGTCTTTATATTTTGATAATGATGATGATTAATCATTTCAAAAATCACTACAAGCTAACTTACTGAGAGTTTCTGTTCTGGGTGTATTTAACTTTCTCAACAGTTCTGTAAGAGCGTAGACACTGTTTGTCGACGTGATTGAGGAGTTTAATAACTGTACTTTGTTCCTGTAGAACACGGAGGCTAAGCTCCCAAATGATCGGCTGTGTTAGTGATGGACATAGATTTGAATCTATGCAGCTGGCCTTCAGCATCCTCTGTTTGGACCATCTTACCACACTGGCTCTGGAATATGGTTTAACTGTGAAGGTAGAAATCAGAGAAGTTAGATGTTGCCAAGTTGTACTAGAAGGCCAAGAGTTGGTGGCTTTATCTCCAGCTTGTCCATCTATCCCTATCAGCTTGGGAATGACCCACACATCATTTCTGGCATTTTCACTTATTAAGAAAGTGGGTAATTGAAATAGCTTTTGTGTGTGTGTGTGTGTGTGTGTGTGTGTGTGTGTGTGTGTTCTCAAAATGAAATAATAGTTTCAGATCAAAGCTCTAAGCATATCTGCACTCACAAGTTAGCCCCATGTGTAATTTGGAAAGAACTGCTTTGTATTTGAAGACTTCATTCTTTTTCTCATGAAGACAATGACATTGTGTGAATAGAGTCTCTAACATGTTACACATATGTGTTACTCTACTCAATCTGGACGGTGAACTTTGGGTAGATGCTTCCTACCCATAAATCTGGATCCAGAGAAGATATTAGTTCAGGGAAACCATTTTTGATGTCACTCTGCAGATAGGTTTGCCTGGAAGAATCTTTGGGCAACTGTCATAGTAGTTAAGAATAGCTCAGTCCTCAAAAGATTAGAACTCCTGTCCGATAGTTTCCTGTTAGTTTACTTCATTGAATTATATACTTGTCCTCCGTATATTTCTTGGATATTTATTTCACTTGAAGATGTTTTTCAGAGTCCTTTGAAATGGTGGCATTGAAAAGATGTGGTCATATTTAGGTTGACCATACAGAGTTCCACCATCCCCAGATTCATATTCACCTAAAATGTGATTGTCATTTCAAATAGTCTTTGTCATATTGTTCGATTAAAAAAATGTCATCATACTGGATAGGGATGTGACTTAATCTGGTGATGGTTGTTATTATAAAGAAGAGGGATGTTTGGATCCAGACACATCTGTAAGAAAGGCATTTGGCTACAGAAGACACAGGATGGGGGATGATGTGATGACAGAGGGAGAGAGCAGAGAGTTGTCGTGGTGGGAGGAGCGAGCAAGCCAGACTCTCCAGATGCTGGGATGAGACAGCAGGATCCCCTCTTACAGCCTTCTGAGAGAAAATGACCCGCAAACACAAGGAGTTAGGAATTCAGCAACTCTGAGGGAGTGAAGTTCTGTTGTTTATAGTTGCCTGCTCTCTGCTGCTTTTGTTAAGTTAGCCCCAGAACACCAACTCAGCAAGAAAGATACCTTGCTTTAGTTGGGTTGGATGTCAGGCAGAAAGGCAAGGAGACATCAGGAAAAACATAGGAAAAGGATGAAGGATACCCAGTGTCCTCCTGGTTCCTTGTTCTGTGGTATGTAAAAGCGCTTTTCACTTGGTGCATGCTCAGAACAAGTGTCAGAAGTCTATGAGACAGGATAGGATGAAAGATGCTTATAATCTTTTAATGTTTGAGTTTCATAAAATCAGTATCCCGTGAGTAACAAGGGTCTCCACTAGAGATACATGAATCCCAGTTACCACACAATGACTGTTAGGAGATGGGCCCAGTAGCTTACTCATCAGTTGATTAAATCCACTTGTGATGGTATCTGCTTGATTTCATAAATTAAAAAACAAATACCTGTAGATGAGTATTAACTTAGCTATATAGTAGAAGGTATAAGTTCTTTTGCAGAACGCAAAAATGGTACATAATATGGCACAAGCGCCAAGCAGGCTCGGGCTATGTGGACTCAGTTTGTTCCAGAAAAGCTCAGCGCGAAGACAGCTCGTGAATTCTGTCATCAGGCAGTGAGGCCCGTATCGCGTGTCACTTTGCTTTGTTTTTAACATGTGGCTCAAGCCCTGCCAGACCTGCTGCTGTGTGGGAGATGTACTTTCTGACAAAAGAAGGCATTTTCCTGGCATCAGACCCCTTTGGAATTTTTACTGGTGTGCATAAACCCAGCAAGCTTGTGTTTCCCACACATATCCAATGTAGCCACTCTGGCTCTGTGCATTTATAATGTACTCGAAGCCTGCCAGAGCCAACCTGGTGAGGTGGTCTTGAGGCCTGTCAGAGCTAACCTGGTGAGGTCTTCTTCATCATCATCAAAAGTTATTTAGAGGAAATGAAACCAGGCATTGGCTCATCCATTATTCAAAAATTGCCTCTTATTTACCACAGGCAAAATAGATAGGCCAAATTTGGAAGCACTGAAATGTGTTTCAGCTTGGAAATGAAAGTATTCCTAACAGGCTGTCCCCTTTTCCTCTTTCTCCTCATCCATCATGATAATAAAGTTCACTGTGAGAGTTCATTTATATTACTTTGTGTGTAGAGTTGACGATGGTGCTGATGACAGCGAAAACCCGATTATGAATATTAGTGCTCATTCTTGGTTATCCACTGAGACAAGCCTGAGCTTCCTTTTTATATCCCTTCTGCTTATGCTCTGAGCTCTGACTTCATTGCCCCTACACACCTTTCACTGGTGGCCACTCAAGGATCAGTGAAACCACATGGACACCCTTGCCTCACAATTTATGATCTCTGCTGTAAAAGCAGATGCAAAAGCCTTCTCTAGCATATAAGGGGCTCTAGTGAGTTATCTCTGTATAGAATGAATGAAGTGTGATATTAAAATAGGGGGCCGAGAAAAGGCAAACTATACAAAATGGTATGAACATCTCTGTCATTCATAGCTCTGGGATTTGATTCCCCGAGTTCCTTCACTGAACCCATATTGTGGGCTGTGAACTAGGCATAGAAATACATGCAAGAGATATCAATTCAAGTGAGTCACAAGCCCTGCTTTCTGTGAGACTGTTTTGTATAGTTAGGCAGAGACATCCAGCAACAACGCTCCCACCTACCTGCCATCTTGGGGCTTCTTGTTCGCTATGCTAGTTCAGTTCATCCATTTGGCCTTTATTCTCAGCTGGATTTCATTTTTGAGACCCTTCCCCCCTCCCTCAAGTTTTCTCACAGTTGGTTTTGTTTCTTACTATTTTCAGCTCAGCTTATGAACCACAAATCTTACCTGTCACTTGGTCTACAGCCATTGTTCAACTTACTTGTGACATTGCTTTTATGAGCGTACCTTTGCTTGAAATGACCTTTCTCATGGTTTGATTGAGCGCTCCTTCTAGACTGTACTACATGGAAGTGTAGTACACTTTGGAGGGATCTTTATCCTCAGTATACATTTTTCAATGAATGAATGAATGGGTGGATGAAAGAATGAATGAATGATTAACCTTCTGTAGAGAAAGTGTGAGTTTCAGGACAAGGAACTAGGTGACAACCTTGGCAAGTAAGCAGGGTAAAGGCATCCTCACAGAATGGAGGAATGAATGTCCCGGGAGTCAGGAGAAGTCCTCGGTTGGGTCTGCTCCTGTGATAATGCTCTTTCTCATTGCCCCAACCTCCCTATCTAGACCAACCTGTGCCTGGAATTCAGTAATCAGTCCAAATAACTCTGGTAGGGTGGAGGTCAGATCACAGTAACTGACCACTGCCCATTTTGGACAAATTGATAAATGAAGAACACTCAATGATTGAAAACCATCCTTCATGTCATGGGGAGTTGCTTAAAGTTTGTCTTCCCAATAAGAAGGAATTTGGAACTGATGCAATAGAGAAAAGAGGCTTATGAAACATAAGTAGCATTCTTGACAAAACAAAAATAGAAACCTAAAAGATGCATCGTTTCTGGAAGAGAGAAGAAAGGCTTTTTCCCCTTCTACTGTAAGAAAATGTGTGGATGAGACATGCATGCTAAACCATAGAATACCATTTGCATATTTCTTCAGGGTCCTGAAGCCATGCCAGGTGGGGTTTGTCAGTCCTGAGAGACACACTTGCAATGTCCACACCCATTAACAAGATTATCACTTGAAGAGACACATATTTCTACTGAAAAGGTTTTTTTTTCTTTTAAGGATAAAATATATTGATACTTAATGAAGCATGAGGTGTCTAAATGAACCATGAAAGAAATAGCTAAACTAATTAAGTGCAGATAAAGGCTCCCAGAATACATATGAGATGTGGGCTGTGTGCTTCTCAATCGTGCCTGGTTACCCTGACACCTTTGATAACATGCTCCCTCCTTATAGATGCTTTGGCAAACCGATGGTGAAGCCTCCTGTAATGTGTGCACTACAGGAAGAAACAACCATTTAGATTCCTGTCAATGTGGATAGGATCTCTATGTCAAGCTCTGTGGGGCTTACAGTATAATTAAACGGAGTTAAGAGGAGTAAAAACAACGTATTCTTTTCACACATTCGATTTGTTTTTATGCTGTTTCATTCAGCGATAAATCATTCCATGATTCTAAGAAATATTCATCTTCCAACTTCCCCTCCCTTCCCCCAAAGAGAGTCGCAGGAGGCTAAAAGGCACTATGCAAATGTTTTGTTATACAATGAGTATTTTCTCATGTGGAATCTTCCCATCTGAAACCAGGGAATACAGAGCATAGGACAACATGCTCTGCAAAGGATTCTGGGAATGTAGGAGTCATGCCACACCTAGGCCTGCCTTGAAATCAAGCCATGCCGGTTTGTGAGGCAGGCGACTTCTGTCACTAGAGCCATTGGCATTGACAGGTACTACCCAAGTCAGTGTCTCCCTGCTCAGTAGGCATCTCAGTCATGGGCACTACAGATCCACCTTTCTGCAAGAGCATTATCATCCTTCAGGTGCTGAAGAAAAATACTCACTTAAAATGAAGATATTTGACAAGGCTCGAAGGCCCGCAGTCTGTGCTAAGTAGCAGAGGAGCAAGATCTGTAAAAAGGTGTTTGCAAGCAAGCTTGGTTGTGCATCTGTTGTCCCCAGGGCCCAGAAAACATTGGTGTGATGGCTCTATTGCCAGACGTTCTGATTTAGGAGGTTTGGTGTGGGGCCCAAGAATTTGCATGTCTAGTAAGCTGTCTGATGAAGCTGATGCTACTGGCTCTGACGCTGAACTCTGGGAATGGCTGTGGAAGAATGTACAAGCTAAAATAGAGGACAGACTTCTTCAGAAAAGTCATGTCCATGTTGGAGGGATTGGATTGAAAAATCTTTATTAATATTTATGTGGGTATATGCATATGAATGCAGATGACTGCAGAGGCCAGAAGGTGGCATCAGATGCCCTCTGGAACTGGAGTCACAGGTGGTGGTGATTTGCTTCCCCATGTGGACGCTAGAAATTAGAGTTGAGTCCTCTACACGAGTATCAAGTGCTCCTAACCAATATGCCAGGCCTCAGCCCCTGGACTGTCCCTTGGTAGACTTCCACCCTATTTTTTTTCATTCCTAAAGAGTGCTTCTGTCCTTTCTCAAAAACATCCAGGTCCCTTTTCATAGATTTCACCATATGGCCAAGACAGCTCCTACAAGGACAGCATTTAATTATGTCTGGCTTACAGGTTCAGAGGTTGAGTCCATTATCATCAAGGTTGGGAGCATGGCAGCATCTAGGCAGACATATGACTGGAACAGCCGAAAGTTCTATATCTTGATCCAAAGGCAGACAGGCTCCCATGTGGCTAGGAGAAAGGACTCAAAGCCCACCCCACAGTGACAAGGCCATACCCACTTCAAGAAGCTCATACCTCTTAATAGTGCCACTCCCCGGGCCAAATGTATTCAAACCACCACAATGTACAAATCCATTTTGATGAACTCAAGAGTTTGTTGAGGTATTAGTGATCATGGGTGACTCAAAGGTTGGGTCATTAGGAAGTTGGTCACTGTATGGAAGATTAGAGTGCTGAAAGATCCTATCCACAGTATGGCGGCTGACAAAGAGCTAGCACTGTAGGTTCCTCTGGGAGACTTTGGAGCCGCAGAAGAACCTATAGTAGTCCTGCTTCCTGTGAATTGTTTCCACAACACTGGGGAAGAGAGAGCCTGAAGGGGCCAGGATTTGGCACAAGATACCCCAAGACCAAGTTCTCAGGACAAAGGAGATTTATTTGCCCCAGAGGGACAAAGTGCAGGGAATAAGAGACAAAGACAGGAGATAGAGCATGAAGGAGATGGGGAAGGGAACATGGAGACAGGGAAGGAGTTTTTGTTCTGGATGCGGGCAAGAGGACTGCCTCTGGATAGAGAGGAAACAGACATGGCCCACAGGCAAATGGCGGTTTATAATGGTAAAGGGGGGAAACACTGTGTTAGGATGAAATATTTAATTTTATTTGAGCATGTTAATTTGGATGAGCCTAAAGGGGCTTTTGATTGCTGGGCATTGGGAGGAGAGGATTGACCTAAAGCAGTCAGCTTTAGGGGGGGGAAGTGGCCAAATAAGGGACTAGACCTTGGTAGCTAGCTTAGCAATGCAAGCTAATGGTTTATGGCAAGGCCTAGGAAATAGCAGGGAAGCGCAAGGCCTACCAAAGCCGTGTTTGCCGTGCTCAGGATGGCCAGAGCTCCTGCAGGGCTCTTGTGAGGGTCTTGAGGAGAAGGCTTGTGACTTTGTTCAGCCTCTGCTTCCTTCTTGATGAGCTTGGTTCCATAAGGTCTCATGGGGTGTTAGGCAGGTTTCCTTCAAGATGGCAACAGGCACGTCCGGGTGAAGGAAGCCGCTCACAGACCTCCATGTGTGGGACTTGTCTTAACGCAGATATTAAGGAAAGCTCAGAAGAAGGCATTTCAGTTCATTTTCTGGGGTTTGAAGATTTTGGGGTCATAAATTTCAGGTCTGAACTTGCTTTTCATTACCTGTTTGCTCCTGAAGCCACTCTGTCCCAGTCTCCCCCTAGCTGAAGCCGGTTTTCTTCACATTTCTCGGGGTCTGATCCAGGCCTCTTTCACAGCAGACACATGCTCCTTGTGCATGGAATGGTGGAGGGAGGGAGGTGTGACTGGATGAATATCCTGTGAAACAGTAAAGCTTGTGTGATACTAAAAGCTCGTTTCTTCCTTCTCCTCCTCCTCTTTAGTTTTTCAGACATGCCTTTTCTGTATAACAGAACCCTGTCTATCCTGGACTCGATTTGTAGACCAGACTGTCCTTGGACTCACTGAAATCCTCCTGCCTCTGCCTCCCCAGTGCTGGGACTCAAGGCATGCTGGACCACCATGCCCAGCAACATCTCTTTCCCCTTACTTGTAAGGAACAGTGCTACTAGAAAAGAAAGAAATCTCATGACTACCCAGGATGCCTCACTGTTTTCAAGATGGGACTAATATGCATTAATACATTGAGAGAGAAAAAAGAGGAATAGGCGTGGGAAGGAGACATTTCATCGGGGAGGACTGAGACTCCATTAAAGATTATGAAGAGGAAAGGCGGATTCTTTCCCTAGGAATGTTGAGAAGAATGCATTGCCTCACGTGGGACCATGGAGTGAAGCGAGGCTTTATAATTGCTGACGGATGTCAGGGCTGTCCATCAAGAATCCTGGCTGAGAATTACAGCATAAGCAGCATAAGCAGTATTGTTTCCTTTTGAATAGGGTGCTAGGCTTGTGTCTTTACTTCTTCATTTGAAACAGAGTCTACTAAACTGGCTGCTCTGTGACGTGCCATCCTCCTGCCTCAGCTTCTGTAGTGCTAAGATTTCTGGTATATGCCACCATGCCTACACTAGCTGGGCTTGCTTTATGAATGTATTGCTGCGCCCTCTTGCACTGAAATGATAGATTATAAAGTTTATTTGGGCTATGCATTGCTATCGCTATTAATGGTAGAAATTATTATTGTTAGTAGATCTCAGTCTGTTGAGATGGCTCAGAGGGTGAAGGCATTTCATGGCCAGCCTTAGCACCTGAGTTTCATCTCTGAATCCCTGACAGAAGGAACAAATCGACTCCAGAAAATTGTCTTCTGACTTCCATATGCAGGAAAAATATACATGAAAAAATAATAGAAGCAAAAGAATATCTTTGTAATGTAAGTAATAGGGAATAGTGTTCTCAAATAGTGGTTTTCAAAGTGCTAGTGCATGTGGCTTGGGGACGTGTAGGCACAGATGCTTAGTTTGCACCCCACTCATGGGTCAGAATCTCTGGGTGAGTCCCAGCAGCCTGAGCTGATGGTTTTACAGGTTGTTCAGCATGCTTTGCGAGGCCAGGGATGAGGAGCCTTCTGAAGAAAGAGGAACTGCGATAGCTAATCGGGACCCTCAAGCTCCGGGGACGGTTAATAGACTGCTCTCGTCTTGTTGTTTGATTTTTGTTTCCCCTAATACTTTTCAAATACTGTATTTGAACGTCTATGAAAACAGGGCCTGGTAGAAAGCGGGTATAATCCTGGCACTGGGGTTAAGGTAGGAGGATTGAGAGATCCAGGCCAGGCTGGACTTCCTAGTGAATTCCAGGTCAGATGGGACTGTGCAGCAAGTCTCTGCCTCAAAAAACAAATCATCATCAACAACAACAATGAAGCAAAATAGAAAGTCTCAGCACTGAAAACAAATGGGTGAATTATTGATCTGGGGAGAAGAAAACTGGCAGATTTACCACAGTGCACAGCGGCCTAGGAGTCCATGCCATGGCTGGGACATGAGCCTGGGAAAGTGACTTGGCTGCTAATGACCGGGCCATGGGATGGGTCAGTGACTCCCAGGTCAGTGGCTGCAGGACTGTGCGTCTCTTGCTTTTAATCTTTTGGCACTGACTCGCCAGCATGTGACCTTGTTAGTCTTTTACCTTACCTTACACTATTCTTTTCTTTAAATAACATTTTCCCTTTAAAAACCAATGTCTGCATGTTTACTGTGAAAGCTTTTATAATGTTGAATGCAGAATAAAATAAAATCACCTGTTAGTTCATCATAGATATGGAGATATCAGCCATTAATATTTTTAGACTGTTGATATATGGGTATATATTTTGATTTTACTCTTAATAACATATATATTCCATTTCCTGGTAATGTATTATAAATCTTCCTGTGTACTTTAGTGTTCTTTTTAAACATAAAAATTGAAGTTTAGAAGACTTCCCATCACATGTACTATACTGAAATTACAGTTTATTTAATCAAGGACTCTTAGAAATTAAAATTATGTCATTGTAAGTAGCACTTACGTAATGGTGTAGGCCTTCATTTGTTTCTTCAAGATAGATTATAGAGTCAAATGAATATTCTAAATACCCTTTATCACGCTAAGAATTTCCTTCCCAATAGGTCTATTATCACACATTGCATTGTCCGCTCAACCTGCAGGCATGGTGTCCTTGATTTTTATCTCATCTTTTGGGTCCTTCTTTTAGGAACAGTTTAAGCCTCAAATTCTTGTCAATAGTTTTGCTTTATAAGGACCTCTTTATATACCATCTTTACTTGCTTTCATATAGAATTCTTCTGTTTGCGTTTTTATTCTGTTTGTCACCCCGATTAAGGCAACACGTTTTATAGTGAAATAGTGTTTATTTTGTCTGTGCATCCCAAAGGAAATAAAAATTCAAATGCATCTCTGATTTAGTTGCTTTGTATTTTGCTTTTAATATTTTGCCTTTTATTTTCCTGGGATTGTGTTTGCCTGAAGTGATGCCTGAAGCCATAGCCCCTGCTCCCTGCCCCCCGCCCCCCCCAAACCAACCAGGAAAAGAGTCTGTGTCTCTGAATCTTGGTGGGTACTGAGACTTGTGTGGCCAGCGACAAAGTAGGCTGTTCCAAATATATACACATATTTAGTGCTTCTCCCCCCCCTCTCGTGGGATGGGGGGGCCTTTGAATGTGTGCATGGGCATACTCATCCATACTTGTGTATGTTGAGGACAAAGGTCAACATTAAGTATTTTCTTCCATCTCCATTTTACCTGTTGGAACAGGATTTCTCTCAGAATCAGAAGCTCAGTGCTTTAGCTACACTGGCTGTTCAGCGAGTCCCCCAAATTCTGTAAGTCTCTGCTTTCCCAGCGTCACACCCAGGATTTAGATGGGTGCTGGGGCTCTGAGGTCACATCTCAATATTGGTACATCAAAGGCTTTACACCCACCCCCTACTGCGTACTTACCGTTCCCTCCCCCCATCTCTCAAGCCCCAAAGGCGTGGTCCTTAACTGATACAAAAGGCTCAGCTTTCCACTGCTGTTCTGAGATGCCCAAACCATGTGCCGTGGCCATGCGCTCCCACTGTGGCTCCACCTGAGCCCAGTGCTGACAGACAGACAGCATCCTTGGCTGCACGGAGTGGATGGCATCAGATACCCATCCAGCTTCAAGTACACCTGACTGCACTGTCCTAGAGGACTCCACACACATCATTACCATCCCAAGAGCCATAGAAAGCAATGCTATCGCTTTAAGAATGTTAAGTTACCGAATGGCTTTCTACCTCAGCAGTGGGTCATTAGAACATTTATAACGTAGATGGAAAATCAGCTTTCCTTTCCCCTTTTAGCTGTGCCACAGGCTGCCCTTTGACTTTTTATTGATCCCTTTCCTTATTAGTTTATAATGTCCCCATCTGCTAATTATTATATATCTGAGGTCATGATCTTATGAATTTGCTCTGGGTTAATTTTAATGATTCCTTCGCAACCTCCTCTGGCACCCAGCGTACCTCTCTCCATTGAAACATCAGTAATGTAGAAGCTGAGACTGCAGTAAACTGTAGTTGAGAGGCATCTACATGTCTTTGCTATATTTATTTTTCATTCCTAGGAACATGTATGTATCTATATTTATATCTTCATGGAAACACTGTAGCATTCTTTATATTACATATTGTTTTGGGGAATTTAAAATTTTTTGAATTATTTTTGAAATTTATAATAGATAATATATATAAGAACTTGCTGGGTGTGTCACGTATGTTGTGTCTTCTTACCATATTAAATTTAATTTTCCTTTATAGTAATTTTTTTTTTTTTTTTTTTTTTTTTACTGTTGGGCGGTTTGGGAAGATAGTACTTTTGAAATTTAATTGGGTGAGAAGAGTAAATACAATGTTTAATCAGTTATGTTTAAGCTGCGAGGGATTTGGTGACTCGTTTACTTCTTTGTCTTTATGATTTAGAGTTTAGACCGCCCCCATTTCATATTAAGTAGGAGAATGTAGAGTACTAGACATCTCCCTGCCTTCTCCTGCACCCTTCGCTGTATCCTTCACACCCGCTCCTCGTTGACTTAGTCCAAAGATAGCACCTCTGTGCTTCACAGAGAATCCTCTATCCCTTCTGATTTCTAGAAAGTTCTTCCTGTGCCTGAGCTGCATTTCTGCTTACTCAGGGCCACTGTGTCCTTCATGGTTGAGTGTTACGGGAGGAACAGTGTTCACCAGCTTCCTAAGCCTGGCTGTTAGAGATTCTGATGGCTGTGGGAAATGTGTTCTTTGTGGGTTGTCTGGGAGAGATGACGGTTTGGGGGGAGAGGGGGGTTGAAAGATCCACGTGAACTGGGCCTGTCTTCAGTAGTTGTTGAATGGAATTCAGTGTTGCCTATGTGATATTTTTAATTTTTCTAAGCCTGTGAGCAAGCATTTGGCTTAAGAAGGACTGAGTGTCTTCACTCCAAATGCCCATTTTCTGTCTCCCCCAGGGCTGCTCCTGCTGGAGAGAGGAGGAGCGGGTTAACTAGGGACAGCTGCTTCTGGTGCTTCATTACCAGGCAAGGTCTCTGTGCCAGGGGCTCCATCCAATCTCATTGACACAGCGAGGAGCCCTTCCATTATTTCAGACTCCTGAAGGCAGAGCTTTTCTTTGGAGCAAAAGACAAAGAAACTAAGGCCACAATGCAAAGGAATTCCCTCCTTCCATAACTGCTAATTGGACGATTGTTCTGCTGTTCCTAAGATGCCAGGAAATAAGAGGCTGCTAGCCTCACCCACTACTTGTAAACTTCTTTGAGATGGAAATCTTTGTTAAAAAAAAAAAAACAACTATTCTGTCAAGCTTGATATGCTCAAATGAAACCTTTTCTCCTCTTCTTAGCAAGGGGCTTGCTGTTCCCGGATGACCTCCATGTTGGCTTCATGGCACATTTACGTTTGGCAGAGATGCAACCCTGCTCTCTTCTATTGAAACCTGTGGCTCCTCTTGGCTCCCCGGCATCTTCAGGTTTAAGAACACAGGGGCAGATTCACCACCAATCTCTTCGTTTAAAATGGGAAGCTCAGCAGTCTCGGGCAGATTTGCTTCTGCAGAGGCAGACCTTGTCTTTGTGGGAATGAAGGGTTTTGTTTGAATTCTTTGGGTTTGAAGAGGAAAAAGGCAGAGAGAGAAATCTTTCTGGGACAGTTTTTACATCTCACTTGCACTCTTAAATACATTGATCTTTAAGCACAGCTACAATGTAGCGTCTCTACTATTTCATTATTTCTCCTGTCCTGTCCTCTCCTCTCTGTTCGCCCCCTCCTTCCTACAGCGCTCTGCCTTCCAGGAATACTTCTAAACCAACCCACTGCTCACTAGGTAGGTCCTACCATGCCCTCTTCACTATTTTGATGGTGAAAGATGCTTTTATGTGCCTCCAAAGCGTTTACTCTACTAAGCCCCACTCTTAATTTATAGCCAATAAAAGTAACAGGATACAGAAGAAGAAAGCAGGTTCACTTGTGTGCCAGGAACTTTTTGGGGGCTTGGATTGACTGTGATATTAAGTATTTGGCTAGGCAGTCACTTTACCTCTGTGGATTTCGGTTTTAACGTCTGTAAAACAAAGAAGTTGTATACATTGTATCTAATCTTTCTTCCTGGCTCATTACATTTGGAATTCAGAGTCTAGTGGGGGCAGGGATACATCTGTTTCTCATAGGGGAGCCCTTGTAATTGTTTTTTATCACTAATTTAGTTTCAAGGTGGTTTTCTTAGGTTATGAGAGTTTAAGGTTTTTCAGATGTGAACTACAGGGGTGAAGGGAAATTAGCATTTGTTGAACCTTGGGTTTTCACAGCTAGTCCATTCTATGTCACCACGAGGGTTGAAGTGATTTGGCCAAATTTATTCAGCCTATAGTCACAGATCAGATTGGGCCCTATGACTTTGCTGTGGCAAGGTGTTCTGGCCTCTTCTGCCTGACCAATACCCGAACTCTGTCTTTCTCATGGTAATGTTTTCATTGGAAAGAGAAAGCAGAGAAGAGTTGCTGTTTGCCTGGTCATTCTCTACAAGTACTATTATGTAGTTGTAGTTCTGCAAGATGACAACTTAGATTGCTGAGGAAGAAATTTATTTTAAAAGAACTGTAAGCTAGCTATATGTATAGTGCTTTCAATTCAAGGTATGTTGACTGGTAGAAACTGGTCTTACAAAAGGTTGGGTTTGCATAGGAATTTGCTCAGTGAGGATAGTTCCTATCTACTTCTTACTATGCTTGATGTACTGATTGTGTTACTGCCCGGGAGTGTGTATAGCATAGAATTTTGTATATTGCTGAATACCAATAAGTTGAGTATACTCAAGGCTACTGAATGAACAATAAATCAGTACGTTTTTTTTTCTATAGAAAGACTCAGGGAGATGTGTATTTTCATGTGTTGTTTTCAGTATCACCTCTGTGGCTATCTCTACCATCATCTACCCTTTAGTATCTCAAGAGCATGTTTTAAAATTGTAGTTTACTAATCATCAGTTTGTGCTACAGTTCCCTTGATTAGTTCACCACTGTCACCAGGCAGTTGGGTCCTGAATAAAGTGCTGAGAGAATGAACAAGCATGCCCTAAGCACCAAAACTTCCCGGAAGTTAGAGAGATTGACGTGGGATACTCATCACCGTGTTCTGTCGAGGTTTTACAAGTGTTAATGTGTCTATACGTGAGGACCTGAGACTGTTGGTGCTCCCTGCCCAGAGTAGATTTAGAGTCTGTTCCTGTCTGTTGTTGTACATATAGAAGCTGAGCTGCTGAGGGCTGAGGGCGTGAAGGCTGTGGGTGTTTGGTCTAATCTCAGAGAAGCCTGGGTTTCTGTCCACCCTCTGTCCTTTTCTGTGCTCGTTGATTGGTATCAAAGCTTAGAGTCTGTGTGTGCTTTCCATTTGGGCTACTTGGCTTCTGCACTGGCTCTTTTATGTAAGCTTGACACAAGCTTGAAGTCATCTGAGAGGAGGAAACTTCAACTGGGAAAATGACTCCAGATCAGGCTCTAGACAAGCATACAGGGCGTTTTCTTAACTGATTCCTAATCCATTGTGGGTGGTGCCCTCTGACCTTGTGGTCTGGGTTCTACAGGAAAGCAGACTATGGAACCCATGAGGAACAAGCTAGTAAGGAACACCCCACCCCTCCATGGCCTCTGCATCAGCTCCGGCCTATAGGTTCCTGCCCTGTGTGAGTTCTTGCCCCAAGTTCAATGATCAATGTTGATTTGGACGAGTCGACCAAATAAACCCTTTCTTACTGTTGCCCATGGCCTTTCATCACAGCAACCCCAAGACACCTTCAAGTTCTCACTCTGAACTGTTGGTTCTCTCCTCTGTGAAATAGGATGATAATACTCAGATTGTAAAATTAGTTGAAATAGAGGGCCACCCAGCAAACCTTTAGTTAATATCAGTCCTGTTTAACACATAAATGAATCATTAGTGTTGGTAGAAAGAACATTAGTCGCAGCAGCGAGAGGGTCTGGAAGGGAATTTGTTCATACGTTGCCAACTAATTCTCTTGTGGGTTCTCGTGATATCTAAGAAGGGGGAGGGGCAGGGTAATATGTTTCATGCTTGTTTCCACAAAGAGCTTCACAGAAAGGAGATGAGTCAAATGCGTTGGCAGTTGCTGCAGTCATGGGGAGCTGCGCGGGCTCCTCGGGTGCTTGCGAGGGCCACAGTGAGGTTAGAAATGGCTAGGGCCACGAGAGAGGCTGCCCAGCTCCTGGCTCTGCTGCCCCGCCCATCTTCTCAAGAAGCGTCTCATTTCCATTTTACTTTTTGTCCTACTTTAAATAATAAAATGCGATTCTTTTTTACCCCCTGCTCACCCACTTGTACTGAAACGTCCCTCAGGCAAGGGGTGGTCCTCACCCGAAAACGGACCTTAGTGACTGTCCTCTCCAAGAAGCTGTGGCCTGGACTCGGGGGCAGCAGTGAGGATGGAGGTAGTCAAGGCAGAGTGTCTATCCTCATCTAGCTGAGAGTGAAAGCTACATGCAGTAGACCTAACCAATAACTTAACAAAAGATGCATAAAACATAAAACCCTTGGAGACAGAAGAGGAGTGATGCCCTTTGAACTTGGGCTGGAAGGTAGAAACCTGGGAAATTGATTTCAAGGAAGGGGTAACACTTCATCTGTCCTTTGTGGCTGGGAATATCGGGGACTTGGGGGTGGACTAGCACATTTTCGGGAGAAGCCCTGCCTGGAGAGTGTGTATAGGGGTGCCGTGTGGTGAGATGTAGTATCTGGCTATGAGTGAGGAAGGAAACCGATGGCAGCCAGACCTCACCCCAAATGAGACAGAATCAGGAAGATTGTGTTTCTGAAGCCATTTTCTCTACAGTGAGAGGGGGCAGGGAGGATTAGGAGCTCAGTCATTCCCAGCCCTTAGTTAGGTTAAATGTTAACTTCTTTGTGCAGTTAACAACTAACTCAGTCTTTTCTGCAGAAGAAAAAGGAAAGAGGAAAAAAAAAAACTTAATGCCACAGTAACCACCTCCCTAACAAAACAAAACAAAACAAAACAAAAACAACAAGAACACCCTCTAAGGCCCTCCCTACTCTTGTGTGTTTATGTGGTTCCTTGTTTTCCACTTAATAGGTTTGTAGCTCTTACAGAGCTGTGTGCACATTCGAACAACAGTCTGAAGTGGCATCTGTGTGAATTCCCCATGTGTCTTCTGCAGGGTTTGCAGAGACTAAAGCTATTTTAGAACACATTCCTAGTTCAGCCATTAGAAAATTATGGGTTTTATTTGTATAAACTCAGCAGCTAAAATGGGGCTTGCAGAAAGGTGGGTGAGCTCACCGCAGTCTGCTCTGACCCAGGCAAGTTAATGACCTGGCCAGCATTGTTCCCGCCAGTCTGCACTGGGCTGACTTCACCAGCAGTTCCACTTGAAGGGAGACATTGTTTCTCAGGCTGCGTTTGTCAGAAGCTCTCTGCTGCCAGCCTCTTACAGTCCTGATTGTGCCTGTTGCCTGTACTTTATAAAACCTCCTGAGCCAAGTGGACCTGGGAAGGAATGCAAAGTAGGCCTTGCAGCCTTCAGAGGACCCCCCCCCCCAAGCAAACTGCAAGATGTAAACACCTCTACACCCACACATGCACCCAAGCAGACAACCTCTGAGGAAGCGCTACTGTGCAAGGAACATGAATAATTTAAGCATGAGGTGCCTTTGCTGATGACTGACCATTGTCTCTAAAGAGTGAGGGTAATGCATAGGATGAAGGTAGGTGGCGAAGGTTGCAGTTTCTATTTGTTTTCAATATGAAATATGCGGGGTGCTGGATTTTCTCAACTTCTAAAGATATTATCTACATAACCTACATCCCAATGAAAGAATGCATGGCTGATGGAGGGAGATCAGTGGTCGTGAGCTTCAAGTTTTAAATAGCAGGCATTATAATAGGGTCGCCGGAACTATGGAAAGGCTGGTAAAGTGGCCTTTAGTTTGGTGTAAGAAGGAAGATGCTGTCAGACACAGCCTAATGGAGAAAGAATGGCAGTACAGGTTTTTAAAAGTCAAAGGGAACATTGTTTGGAATGAATACAAAGTCAAATCCTTAGTGTCTGTATCAAAGCATCACAGTGTACCTCATAAATTAGTGTTGTTATTGTGTGTCAGTTAAGAAACATCCTGACACATTCCTTTTGGCCTGGCCTGAGGAGTTATTGAATTATCTTTTCCTTTGCTGTTTATCTAGAGAACTGTTTAGTCTTTTTATGAGGCACTTTAAAGACAGAGGGACTCCACCTGATAAAGAAGTGTTTGGGGCAAGCTTTCTGGAGTGCTGGAGAGAAAGAAGCCACTGTCAGGCACTGGGTCCACAGCTGCGAAAGCAGAAATCCATCTGCCAGGTCCAGGTGACTTGAGAAGTCTTCATTCTTCTGCGTCTCTCACCGCATTCTTGGGAGGATTGCTGCTGGGTAGTGTTGCATGTCAGAGATGAGGGACGTTTAGTTATTAACCCCACGTAGAGGGGAGAGAGGGGCAATGGGCAGCCACTGGAATGAGGAAAGGACCCAGCTCAAACATTGCCAAAAGGTCTTTTTGTTGTTTATACTCGTTAATTATTAATATTAATTATTGATGAAAACGGTTTTGAGTTACATGCCACACATTGTTTAGGAATGAATTATCACACTTCTTATCTGGAACTAGAGTAGATATTAAACTCTTTCAAGTAATCCATATTTATTCATTTAGTAAGATCTTTCTTTCTGCTTTCAGTGCTAAAGAGAGAAATGTTTGAGTTGCCGGCCTCATGAGTCTGTGTACATTTCTCCCTCAGCTTTGGGTGGTGTCTAACACTAAGTGACATGTTAGGAACTGTGTTAGACAAAGTATGGAAACAATTTTAGCAACAACGAGAAGAACCCAGTACAAAGTAGCCATCTGATGCAAGATCCTGGTAATATGTGGGCTTGGGAAGTAGCCGTGCTACACTAGTGAAGGTCTCACTTGTTCACTTTCAGGCTCTGGTCATCTCTCGGAATGGCTCACATCGAAGGGTTTTTATGTTTTGTAGGGTGTCATCATGTAGGTTCAGATGTGTTCCCTTCAGATTCGGATGAATACAGCAGGCGATTGAAGATCACTCTGGAATCAGACCAGAACTGGCTAATGTTCCTGAGAAAGAGGAGAGGGGAGAGAGAGAGAAAGAGGAGGAAAGGTTAGAAAGACAGTTTGGAGAAGTGAGTGCTGATGCTGCTGGGGCGTTGGGCTTTTTGGATGTTCTTAGGTTCACTTAAGCCCAGTTCTTAAAGAGCTGAGATGTTGGAGCTCCCCTGGGCTCTACTTTTTTTTCACGTTAGATGGTTTTGTGGCTGTCCATTGTCCCTGTGATCTATCTTAGCCATGTGCACAAAGTACTTACTCACAGCACTGGCAGGCAAAAGAATGGAATCACCAATAAGATGGCGGTTCCGTTTGCCAGGCTTGCCTCTTGAGATTGTCTTTCCTGGTTGGTGAGTTTCCCCACCTGGGAAAGCAGCAGCAGCAGTGGCTCTAAGGGAGAGTAGCGAGCTGGCTTGGATGAGGTCTTTTTGTCATTTGAAAGGCTTGGCCGATGCCTTTCTCTGTATCTGGAGGTGTGGTCAACAAGTAGTTGATGGACTGTTTTGGATCACAGATTCTCTAGGAGGCCTGGGAAATTCTGCCTCAGTTATGTGGCGGTTTTTACTCAGATAAATTTTGCTTTTGATGGACTTACTTTGTCTGGGGACAAAAAACTCTGCCACTGTGGAAAAGAAGAAAAAAAAAAAAAACCAAAAAGAAAAAAGTGGGCCTTTGCCAGTTAGTCCCAGCTCTCGGTTTCTCCAAGGAGGATTCCTGGTAGAAACAGTTATAAAGAGCAATTAATGCTTGTAAATGAACACAGTGTTCTTGCCTGAGTATTTCCCATAATTCTAAAGAAATATAATACAGGTAAGTTTTTTTACATCCTCATTGTGATTTATATTTACGAGAAGCGGGAAAAAAAAGAATGAGATTAAAAACTGGAGGAAAAGCTTTTTCTTATCAGTGGCTTAGGATTTTATATCTCTCAAATTCTCAAATTCTAGTCACTATAAAATCATCTAGTTTCTTGCCCCTACCATGGTTGATATTTCCCGTCTTTTTTTTTTTTTTAACCTAGAGACCTGTGAATTTATTTTTTTTCGTAAGTGAAAAATGTCTTACAGCTTTATTTCCTTTTATTAATAGTTCCTTCTTGCCCTTAGCCACTCGCTGACTTTTTGGCATGTGGAGAGCAGTGAGCTCACGCTTAATCATGTATAAACAACCATCTAATTATATGGTTTTGAGTTTTCATCTGACCAACTAAACAGAAATGACACAGACACAAGAAACCTGACAAGCCCCCCTGTCTTGGCTACCTGGCCTCTCTCTGCCTCTCGATCTCTCTTCATGCTCTCAGAAGCATGCATGTTTCAACTTATCAAAAAATCAGTTCACATTTGCCAAGTTTCTGAGGTGAAATTGTTCTTTTCAAGGCTACGTGTCAAAAAACAAGTCCGTCAAGCTGAATTATACGTCTTCTTTTCCTACTTCTTTCAAACTCTATTCTTCTCTCCTCTGGATGGAGGTGTTCCTAACATTCCTCTTACTGCTGGTGTCAGGTGACAGAATGCCACCACCCAGGGCAGATTTCCCAGTCTTCCCCTGGCCTTCACTTTCCAGGCCCCGTAGGGACCAGCCCAGTTGTCCTCTCTACCCTCCCTTACCTCCTGGGACACATTTTTTTAAATAAGATGGTGGGAAAATTTTATGAAACGAAAGTGATCTCTCTGTTTAAATGAAAAGGGGAGACAGTTGGGTATTCCTTTTGCTTTCTCATCACTAGGTACTAGAATTCTAAACACAGAACAAAAAACACTTGCATTTTTTTTGGCAATTTCAACATAGATTGTTTGGTGTGCTTGGTAGGAGAAGGAAGGAATCGACAGGCTCCTACGGAGAGACAATTACCAGCGGACCTTCTGATGTGTGGAATGGGTAGTGGTGGGACTCAAAGAAGGGATAGGGGTGGGGAGCCGGGGAAGGGGTGGGACGAGGAAATACAAAATACTAGAAAGCTGGGCTCCTTCCAGCTTCTGGCTATTATAAACAAGGCTGCTATAAACATAGTGGAGCATGTGTCTTTATTGCATGCAGGGGAATCCTCTGGGTATATGCCCAGGAGTGGTATGCCAGGGTCCTCTGGAAGTGTCATGCCCAATTTTCTGAGGAACCACCAAACTGATTTCCAGAGTGGTTTTACCATTTTGCAATCCCACCAACAGTGGAGGAGTGTTCCTCTTTCTCCACATCCTTGCCAGCACCTGTTGTCCCTAGAGTTTTTAATCTTAGCCATTCTGACTGGTGTGAGGTGGAATCTCAGGGTTGTTTTGATTTGCATTTCCCTGATGACTAATGATGTTGAACATCTCTTGAGGTGTTTCTCGGCCATCCGAATTTCTTCTGGTGAAAATTCTTTGTTTAGCTCTGTACCCCATTTTTTGATAGGGTTATTTGGTTCTTTGCGGTCTAACTTCTTGAGTTCTTTGTATATATTGGATATTAGCCCTCTGTCAGATGTGGGGTTGGTGAAGATCTTTTCCCACTTTGTTGGCTGCCATTTTGTCCTTCTGACAGTGTCCTTTGCCTTACAGAGAAACTTTGAAATTTTATGAGGTCCCATTTGTCAATTCTTGATCTTAGAGCATAAGCTATTGGTGTTCTGTTCAGGAACTTTCCCCCTGTGCCCATGTCCTCCAGGGTCTTCCCCCGTTTGCAAGCACATGTCACAGTGCCCAGCAGGTTACACATTCTGTAGTTCAAATTGTTGGTCAGACTCTAATGAAGGTCGACCTCAAGAAAGAAATGGTTTCCTTTTATTATTTTTGTCTTTAATATTTTACAAGAGGAGTGTCCGGCTGCCGTCATCCTGATGCTGACGCGAGGGTGGATCCTGGGGAAACTTGGCCAGAGCAGCAGCTTTCCTCAGTAGTCCTATAGCCTGGAAACAAGTGATTTCTTAGATTTTTTTTCCTGTAACATACATACTTAGTTGATTTAGTTTGGAAGCAAAGGGTCTCCGGCTTGAGTATTTACAGTTAGCAAGATCCTGCTGAGATTAACATCTAAGGGTTGAGGAATGGTTGAGTGGTTAGATGCTGCATGGTAATATCCTGCCGTCTTCCTGTCCACCAGTGGGAGCTATTCTGACTCGGTGACCATAAGGTAATAACTTATTGCAAAGTGTGAATTTCTTCCAATATACTCCATCCTTTCCTGTTACAAAAAAATATCAAAGCGAGGCTAATTTTGTCTTAAGGCAGAACATTTAAGAAGAGAAGGAGATGCCCTGCTTATTGACGGCCACACCTGCCACAGGGAGAGAGGTACTCCATGTATCCCATTCAGAACTCTATGTACATGATCTTCAGAGAGATGGGAAGCGTCTTATTTTCTTGCTATTTACTCTGAAGGTCATGAGGTTTTGAAAGTCTTCAGCTGTGTTATTTATTCTTTACTGAGAAGTCATACATTATTAATGAAGCAAGAGGGTCACTCAGCACCCCATTCTTACCTTGGTTTCCAGCTTTGGTATTCAAAATCAGATAAGTAACTAGCACTCTTTTTTTTTTAAGTATTTTTTTTCTGGGGAGAACCTAGGCATAACTCACAAATTGGATATTTCCCCCCATAATCTAATGGCATCAAAATGTATTAGCTCAGCTATCTCCACAACATTGATTGAGTATTGTTTTTTCCCTAGAATTAATTTTATCTAAAATTTATCTAAAGATAATTTTATCTTGTGTGTGTGTGTTTGTGTGTGTGTGTGTGCGTGTGCGTGTGCGTGTGCGTGTGCGTGTGTGTGTGTGTGTGTGTGTGTGTCTGTCTGTCCTCTCAATAATGAAGTGCAGTATGTTGATGCAGTGCTTGTGGAGGCCAGGGGACAGCGCTAGATACCCTGGGGTAGAGAAGTAGAGAGGAGTGGAGGCCAGCCATGACCAGGTGGAGAGAGGGGGGAGGGGAGGAGAGCCCAAGAGGGGCAGAGAGGTGAGAGTGCAGAGATTTAAGAGCCAAGAGAGAGCTTGGCAAGATGAGAGAGAGAGAGAGGAGGGGCAGGCAGCCCCTTTTATAGTGGGCCAGGTCTATGGGGTGGGGCTTACCTGGCTATTGCCAGGTAACTGTGGGGTGGAGCTTGGACAGAGTACCAACACAGCCCTTGTTTTCTCTTTAACCCCTAATGCTTTGCAGGAGCTTAGAGCCCCAGCATCCAGGGACTGACTTTGGCATCTTGGCAGGCAAACACGCCTTCATCCCTTCTGCCTTCCTTTGGGAGCTACCCCTCTGCTCTAGGGACATTAAACTGCTGCTCCTAGGTATTGGCTGGCTCTCCTCTCTTTCTTCCTTGGGAAACTATCTCTTTTTGGGGGGCGGGGGAAGAGGGTTTGTGCCTTCTGAGCACTTGCTGTTCCCAGTGGATTTAGGTTTCATTCAGAACTAGAAGAGAGGACAGACTCAAGTGGTGTGTACTCTCAGTTCCTGATGCAGTTGCCCGAAACACGTAGCTACTGAATGGACTTAGAGCCTGAGACAGGGGTTGACCGGCGGGAGGAATCAGAGGGGGTTGTTTGATGAGACAAAGGAGCCCCTTGAGGGGCTTCTGGGAGTGAAACAGTCTCCTTCCCATTTCTTAGAAGTGTAAGTTACTTAATTTTAACAAAATGAATATGTTCATAAACCACTTGTAGATTGATGCTTTGTAATTTGGCCAGGAGACCAAGTGAAAGGTGGAAGAACAAACTTCACAGGTAGAATAGATGTCATCTTGTGTTGGTAATCCCTTAAGTATGCTTAGCTACTAAGGAGCTGTATCTAGTATGAAAGATTGGTTGGGGACCTGGCGTCCCAACCAGGTATTAGATACCTAAAATATTCCAGTAGCTTATGTTGAGTAGGTTAGACTAATTTCCCTTAATCTTGAGGGGGGGTGAGGAAGAGGGAGAGAAAAGGAGGGAGGGAGGCAGGGAGAGAGAAACAAAAAACAAAACAAAACATGCTACTTAAAATAATAATCCAGTGTTTGCGGGGATTGTTTGCAAGTAGACAAGCTTCTCCAGAGCAGATTCCAAGCCATCACATGGTCTTCACTTGATGACGTGGCGTGGGATGAGATTTCTGTGGCTCTTACAGTCAACAAAATTAGCTATTACAGAAGCAGATTACCTTCTTGAAATTAAGTTGTGATTGTATTATCACTGTAGGAGGGACATTGTAAGAAAGGGGAATTCCACCCCTTCTCTTCAAAGTTCCATGTTCCTAAAGTAGGAATGAGATCAGCAGGCAAGGTTTCTTAAGATACTCAAGGAAAACTAGAGCTATATCCTGGGTAGGCAGGGATTAGGTGTGGGAAGAGTGAGGAAACTGTAGCTGTGTCCTGGCAGCTGTGGCCCTGGATGGTCAGGACGCTCCGTTCTAGTCAGGCATCCTTGAGCTGTTGGTGGGTTTACCCTCCTGTATCAGAGACTAAGGCACCAGGAGCTTTCCCAATCGCCGTGTATAAGGGCTAAGAAAGCTCTGAAGTCTCAATGGACCCCAGCTTCATTATATTATCTGTGTTGTACTTTTAATATTTCCTCCCAACTCTGTGGGCTTTCAATGACATCGTGGGGGTAAAATAGCCTAAAAGATCCAGGCCACCATGATTTGGGAGAGAAGGGTATTGAATGACAAAACGTTTTTTTGGTGAGATGTAACACATGCATCTACTCAACATAGGTAGGCAGGAACCCATAACAGACCAAAGTATGGACGCCATCTAAGTGCAGCTTTGCGAGCGAGTGAGTTTTGTTTGGCCTACAGTAGTATGGGTGAGGGGTTATTTATAGGAGCAGAAACGACTCAAAGTCCATTACCAAAGTCATTACTCACACCATTATTCCAAGGCATCTCCAAAGCCTGCATGGGTGACAGCCCACAAAAGCCGAGAAGCTAGAGCCCCCCCCCCCCTCCCGCACAGCCTGCGAACAGCTCAGTGGGTTGGAGAAAGTCTCCTCTCTAGGTGCCTATGTGGGTCTAAGCCTATTCCGGGCTGCTTGTTTGGTGTTTGCCACTTAGCTTGTTTTGAGAGGAACTCTCTCACCTCTTATTGTACTGATCAGTTTCAGGGATTTCCTGAGGCCATTCGGTGTTGCTCACTTTCCTACTTTAGGGGCTCCACAATCAGATGGAATGTTTCCATTTTGGAGGAAACAGGTCGTTTTACTCCTTGATAGTGCTGTCTCCTTCCTTGTGATTTGAGAGCCTCCTAAAAAAAAAAAATCAGTGTGGATCACAGTGAGGCACTGTCTTCCAAGAAGACCGAAAATTAGAAACTTTGCCTGGTAACATATTTTGAGCCATAGGGCATATTAGCAGAAGGGCAAACTGTATTTCCAGCTGTTGTCATACGGAACCTGGACATGCCATCAGTTGTGTCTGTCACCGAGGGACCTCATCGTTCTTGAGTATTATGACTCTCACACATTCAAGAAGATATTTCCAAACTGTATTTGGATTACTGCTGCCTTATTTAGTTCTCTACAAATCATAATCTTTTACGTATCTTTATCTTTTATACTCAACTAGCCACAGCTTTCTGACAGAAAGGTCCTACCCATTGGTTCATCTGGTGAAACATGTCACTAGCAGGTGACATTGAGATTTTCCCCATGTAGCCTTCGGTTTGTATTGGCTTGAATGGAAATAGCTCACTAAGAAGATGTATCACCTGGATTTATGAAAGAAAGATCTGGAACCCAGTGCATTCGTGCTTGCTCTGTCCCTTCCGTGTTCCCCTCTCCCTTTCCCCTCCCTCCTAGTAAGATTATTGGGTTTGTCCTTTCAGCTCTGCGTGGCTCTTCCGAAACACAACCCTGTGATCAGGACAGTGTCTTCTTAGCTTGGTTTTTGCACTCAGTCTCTGCTCTGCTTTCATGTTTTCTGAAAGTAGTTGGACTGCCCTTTTCAAAGTCACCCATCTTCCCGTGCTTATAAACCTTCTGTAGCTCTGGTTGTCTTTGGACTTGGAGATGCCCGGTTCTTAGTAAGACTTCTAAGGTCTATGGGGTACTCAGTGTGCTGGACAAGCATGGAAGTACTTGATGTATTTTGCTTTAGTCAATCCTTTAAATAGCATATGAAGGTAGACGTGATTACCTACTGTTTCCCAGAGGAGCAACCAAGGCACAGAGCATTTAAGGAACGTCCCTGTGGTCAGTCTGGCAGCGTTTGCGTCCTCTCTGGCCCTGTCTCGTTTCCATGACTTCTGTGTCACTTCCATCATGCTTTCCCAGCACCCTGCTCTCTCCTCACTCTGGGAATCTCCTTGGTCATACTGTCCCTTAGTCTTCCGCCACAGAGAGCCTCACAGTCTCCTCGCCTTTCCCTCCAAGCTCATACAGACTTGTTTTGTGTGTGTGTGTTCCTTCTGTACTCAGCATCAAGGCATCAGAACTCAAGATCGGATGTTGCTCTCTGTTAGTTCAAACTCTGTCCAATCGGTCAGAAGATTTTGCAGGAGAGTTTATCCCAATGGCCTGGGATTCCATCATAAGGCACAGTAGGTCACTGTGACTTGCTCGTGGCCTTGGGGAGACTAAGTCAGTTTTCTCCCTGTTTCCGCTCAATTATTTTTCTTGTGTTTGTGGAAATCTTTTTCTAAGGAATTCCACCTTCATCCATTTCCATAGTGGAATCCAACAGTCAGGCCTTGGTGTAAGCCTATTAGGTTAGAATGTAGGCAGGGAACTGCCCGCCTCGTTGGTGAAAGGAAACTCCCCTGAAGTATCTAGTACAGCAGAAGGAGGTCACAGCAAACGGAGAACTGACCCACCAGCCGTAAATCACTGTGGAGCCTGGGCTCACATCTCAGTTTTTGAGAATAACGATTCACGTATTTAACAGACACATCTGCTCTCTTCCCGTGGGATTGTTGGAAATTTTGTCAAGGGAGAAGCAGTAAAAATGTGCTTACATTTCCTCTTTGGTTTTCAAGGCTAATTGTGGGTGAACTTTATTTAACACTCCTGCTATACTGAGAGTCTCTGCGGAACGCGGAAGCTTCCAGTTAACTTGGCAAATCATTACGAGGGAGAACAGGAGGGTCAGCAGAGGCTTTTTGTACTAATTGGTTGATAATTGATGTATAATGGCTGAGCAATGGGACTTTAGAATATAAACCCCAGGAACAGCGTCAAATCTCTTGTCCATCTTTATGAGGTGTCTGGGAGCAATGTAGTCTTTATGACATCTTACTGGAAGCGCTCAGCAGTGTGGGAAGCCAGGTGAGGGCTGGTGTCCACAGAGTGAGGTTCTTAGGAGTCCAGACAAGCATAGGACAACTTTTAGTTCATCAGGTATAAACGTGGCCCTATTTAATATAGGCATGAAATAAAACGAGTGGGGCTGGCGATTCCATTCTTTGTGGGCTACATTCCTGCAATGCTGAGTAAAGCTGGAATCATGTTGGTGTAAAAATTATACCCTTGGGAAGTAAACACGGGAGAATCAGGCTGAAGCCTGATTGCCGAGGGCAAGCGAGGGGAGGAGTGTATGATTCCTGGATCTCTTCTTGGCTTAGCACTTGACCTGTTTATTTGATCACTTTGGGAAGGAGTTACAGAATAGACTTTATAGATGTACCCCCCCCTCAACTTGATTTTCTAAGCTGTTCTGCTTTAATTATAAAACCCCCAAATTTACTCTAACCAGTTTCTAACACCATTGCTTTGTGACCTTTCCTTGTCCACACTGGCCCTTCTTTGACTAATACTTTCTCTTTCTCCCATTGCTTTTAGCCTTCCTCTTCTCTCGGGGAACGAGTTTATGCTGGGGTGAACTCCCAGTGGCACGTCCCATAGCTTACCGCGTGGAGCCCCAGTGGCAGACAGCCAGTTGTGCCAGAATTATCTAGTTAGTGAGCTCAGAGCAAAGTTTAATGAAGTTGACCCTCCTGGTGGTAAACATTAGTCCAGACTGGAACCAGCGATGACGTGAAATGTCCAGCTTTTAACATCAGATTGTGTGTGTTCTATGCTCCTGTAACAAAACACTTAAGGTAATTAACTTGCAAAGAAAGGGGGTTCTTTTGGCTAGTGGTTTGCCACCATTCAGTACGCAGTGGCTCCATTGCTCCTGGGCGTGTGCTAAGGTACATATGAGGGTCCTAACACAGGGGCAAAAACAGCTGGAAGGCAAAGAGGAGACAGGGCCCTCTTCAAGGGCACACTCTTACTGCTATAGTCTGTTATTAATCCTATTTCTTAAGGTTTCTCTCAGCTCCCAATAGTTTCAGGCTATTGGAGAACATTCCAGGTCTTGACAATGGCCCAGGTCTTTTGGACTAACCGAATGGATTCGTCCCTTGAGCTCGGCTCCTTCCCTAGCTTTGTGCTGGAGACACCACTTCAGGCACCCTGCGCCCCTTTAATGATGTCCGTGACTGCTCCCGTTACTTCCTCTTCATCATGTGTCTTTTCTTCCTTTATTGTTTTCACTTATTCATTTCAGCTATGAGAAACGTCGTAATAAGAAAATACGTAGCCTTTGTTCTATTGAGGTATTTTGAAGTCGTTTGACCACGGGCATCTCCAGAAGCGTTTCCCCACTTACCACTTAAGTGATGCACCTTTGGAGATCCTGAAGAACTTTTGAGAAGTGTCTCTAGGTTAATCTCCTTCAGGGAATTATCTATACCATGGTAACTTCTCCTTTGAACTCTTGTCTATAATTTAGCTTCATATTCAGTCCTGCACAGTGCATGAACCTTATCTGATGGTGAGTCTGTTTGATGTCCGTGGCTTGTCAGCTCCGAGATGACAGGCTGCTGTGCCCCGTGTTTCTTATCTCCCATAGGTTGTGTGCAGCTCTGAGCACTTGCTAATGTCTTCATTCTGGTTCTTATTCTTTGGCATTTCTAACCAACCTCTCCGTAACTCATAGTGACATGCTGTGTGCACCCATCTACAGTCACTTCATGGTCAGTGCTGTGTTCAGCAGGAAGGCATTGCAGATTGGGTCAAATACTCCATAGCAAGCCTAGGATGTCTGCTATGCAGGACCTCATAGTTTCCAGTTCTTAGGAGGACTTTGAGTGAAAGCACAGTAGGGCTTTGACCTGGATCCTGTGGCCACTCTGTTCTTTCATGGGGCCCCTTGGAGAAAGAAGCCTGTCCATCCATCTCAGATGGAAGGCGTGCACTTTGCAGAGTTCTCTCAGATACCTCATGCTTACCCCAGAGGAGAGAAAAGAAAGGAGCCGACATGATGCAGTGCCTTGCCCCAAGCTACGCAATTCATTAGGGATGAACACCCATGTTTCATTATACGACAGGAATTTGTAGCAGAAAGGTAGATTTATTCCAGCGTTTGCTTTGAGACTTTATTAAAATAGCTATATTCTCATGGTTTCTCTTAAGAACAGATGGGGGCAATGTATGATAAATCATATTGCTTTTAGAATTAGAGCATGCATATTCATGTTTGCAGAACTTAGGCATGTGGAAGGATACACATTTGGCTGTTCAAGTTGTATGTCTTAAAAGAACACTGCTGCAACTGGGCAGACGTGAAAATACCATGGTTTTTAATGTGTTTCTGCATTATTAGACTTTAACGCTTATTGTTTTAAACATGAAATGTAAGTGAATATGATCCCAACAAGATATTCTATGCACAAAGTAGGCGATGCTTTGATACAAGCTAAGTTAATAAATCCAAGGCCTAAGAATGCTCATGTTATAATCCTAACCATAGTTTGGAACCTATGTGGGGTTGTCACAGTATATAGACTATTTCTTCCTTGTCAGAAGAGTCTCTTGTATTGGTGGAGAATGCGGTGCTCTTCATGTTTCGTCTTCAGATTCAGGCTGTCTTGCCCACTCTGTCTGGGGCAATCTACCTCTGTTGTCTTTCTAGTTGTATCCCTAGAGGAAAGCAAGGGCAGTTTCTTGATCCATTGTTTTCTACTTAGTCTTGCTTCTACCTTAGAGAAAGCCTGGGCAGTTCCTTTCTTAGAAAATGAGGAGTTAGCAAGAGGTGCTGGTACTCTCTTGGGCACATAGATAATCACGCCTGCGCTTATGGTTGAGTTTGTATGAATGATTCTTCTGTAGCACAGGGATGATGGCTACCGCACAAACCCTTGACTGGGCAGACGCTCTGCATGGTGGTTCTCAGCAATGCTTGGAGCCACCTGAGGAAGAACCTGAACTGCAGCACTGACCTGCTAAGTGTATAGTCCCTAGGGTGGCGGGAGGGGATAGCCATCTCCTCCCATGTGAACTCAGAACACTTCCCAGAGAGTCTGAGATTGGCTTGCTGATGAAAGTGGTCTTTTGGGCTGGAGAGATGACTCCGTGGTTAAGAGCACTGACTGCTCTTCCAGATGACCTGAATTCAATTCCCAGCAACCACATGGTGACTCACAACCATCTGTAATGGGATCTGATGCCCTCTTCGGGTGTGTCTGAAGATACAGTGTACTCATATACAATAAAATAAATAAAATAAAAAGAAAGTGGTGTTTTTATACAGGGGCTGAAAGAGATAGCTCGGTGGTTTGGAGCACTGACTCCTCTTCCTGAAGAGCTGTAGCACTTACATGGTGGCTACAACCAACCGCGATTCAGTTGAGGGGATTCGAGCCCTCTTCTGGCATCTCTGGTCACTGCAAGCATGTGGGGCAAACTAACATATATGCAGATGTAGCATCCATTATTTAAAAACAAAACCCAGAAAGATTTTAAAAGGAATTATTTTTTATATTGAGTTTCTTTCTAGATTGATTTACAGAAGCCATGCCATCCTGGGGAATTTATGTGCTTGGTACTAGAAACTGTTACGAATTTGAGCAAAACGTTTACCTAGGTTGGCGTTCAGCTCCGCCTCTATTTCGTGATCACCAGGAGCAAAGGAAGGACTAGACTTGTACCATGAAAAGTCTGTTGAGGAGTTTAGGAAAATGCTATTTCTGGGGCCAGTGACGTGACCCAGCAGCTGGTGTCACTCACCCGATGTCATGCCTGAGTTAGAGTCCCCAGAGGGAAGGGGAGAACTAACTGTCACAGGTTGTCTTCTGATTTCCACATGAATACATGGCATGCACATCTGTACACATGCACACAGCTGCACACATGCACACAGCTGCACACATGCACACAGCTGCACACATGCACATACAGTGAATGAATGAATGAATAAATAAATAAATAAATAAATAAGTAAATAAATGCTGAAGATAACACTTCTGATTTTTTCTTATCAGATCTGGGGGATTTTTAAACTTTCCTTTGCTATTTCTATATTATTGTTTATGTTGTAAAATGCACTTGAGGTAGTTTACTTGTGACAGTCAGATCCCTTTCTAATCAGTGAGCAGAGTGAATGAACGGGAGAGGAGAGGAAGAGAGTGGTATAAAACTGAAGGCCATTCAGGGAGGGACTGGTCCACTGTGTAAGCGCGCGCGTGTGTCCATCCGTCCGTACGTCTGTCTGTCCCTCCACGTCTCCCATGCACTGTGATGTGTGAGTCCCTGAGTACTCAAGGGAAAAGAAATTCTACAAATAGTATAAAATGGTACTGAAGATATGTCTGTCTGTCTGTCCGTCCTCCTTTCTTCCCTCCCTCCTTTTCCTCCTTTCCTTCCCTTTTCTTTCCTATTTATTTATCAAAGAACATTTTTATAAAGCATTCTGGTCATGCTTTTCTCTGTCCCATTTCCTCTCCTCCCCCTCACTTGCAAAACTTCACGCCCCTTCTCTCTCTTAAGACACAAAACAAATACGAAGCACACGCAAACCCCCTCCTCAGAGAAAACCTCCACAGAACCCGGAAACCAAAAAGTGTAAAAAAAAAAAAATCGTATTGCATCTGTTTTGTGTTGGCCGACTCCTGGGCATGGGGCCCGCCCTGAAGTTTGATTATTTTGCTCAGTGAGACTCCATGAGAGAAAACTCAAATTTTCCTTTTCAGGTGGGCACTGATTACACATAGCTTTTTAGCTAATCTGTGGATTAGCTACTTGGGGCGTTGTTTGTTCACACTCTGTTAATAATAATAATAATAATAATAATAATAATATTATTATTATTATTATTATTATTTTGATAAAGGGTCTCTGGCTGGTCTGGAAGTTTCCAAATATGTTAAAATGGCTGCCCAGACAGCCCTGGGGATCTTCTTGCCTTCACATGCTCAGTTCTGGAAGCACAATGGGACTTGGCCTTTTCCACATGGGTTCTAGAGCTTGGACTCAGAGCCTCGTGTTTGCAAGGCAGGCACTTCACCAGTGAGCTGTCTTCCAGCTCCTAATTCAGTTAACTTTCTCAGAGCATTCAGTCAGTGCCACACACTAAATATATCACACGTATTAGCTCTTTCAGCCCTCTTAACAGCTGTACCGTTCTGCTGGCATTTAGAATCAGGAAACCGAGACACAGAATGCTTAAGTAATGCGGGGAGATGATAAAGCTACAGGGTGGCAGGGCTGGGGTGCAAGTGTGTGCTCCCGACTCTGCTGATGCTAGCTTCTCCCTTTCATTTCTTCCTTTCAACTTTTCCATCACCCTTCAGTGCTCTGGTATCCAATGATTTACTAAACTATTCTTGAGAGCCCCCAGTGTGTGGCTCAGAATCTTTCTTTATATGACGTGATCCTGGATGAGACATTTCTATGCATGTTATTGGTAATATGTGAGCATAGTATTTTCTTCACTAGTATTGCACCCTGGCTGAATGCCTTGAATTTTTATGACTATACGTTTAAAGATTAAAAATATGAAATCTGACTTAATCTTAATGTCCTAAAATTAATATGAACATGCTCTTCAGTTCGTATGCTAGGTGAATAAATGAGAAAATTTGGATTATTTTCATATATCTATACTCCATTTAGGTCTTTAATGTTTCAGAGTAAGATGTTGCACAGAGAACCCAGATGCTTGCATGTGATGTGTATTATTTGTGTGCTGTTACAAATGTGGTGGTATACTAATCAGTTGTCACTAGAACAATCTCATGCTTTAGGTAACACGACTTTATATCTTTGAAGAAGTTACTGAGACATCCTAAGGACTCTGCTTAGTAATAGGGTGGGACAGAATGTGAATTTATCTGATACTAATAATTTTGCCTTCAAAGTACCTTGTGTGTGCATTGGGACGAACCATTCCCAAGCTGTTCTTTCACAATCTTTTTTTTTTATTTTTACCTGATAAAAGCTATTACATTATCCACTGAGAGGCAGGAATTATCTCTTTTATAAAAAGAACCAGGCAGTGGCCTCAGCAAGGACCTTTGCTCATCTTTCACCACCGTCTGAATCGACTCCTGGTTGATGGACAGCATTCTGTAAGGGCCCGTTGATTATTGATTAAGAACAGCAAAGCTTTGATCATGTTAGATCAGCCCTCTCATCTGTAGTACATTTTTTATTATCCTCTGTATCAGTGTGAGTTTTGAGAGTGAACCGGTGTACAGACATAAGATGTTAGGAAAGATGCAACCTATTAGTGGTCTGTAAGAATATCCTTATCAACCTTGGCTTCCAGAGACAAAGTCGCTCAACTAAGGAAGACACCCGTGAAAACCAGGCTCCTTCTTAAATGACCACACAGTTCAGAAACTCAAGGGGGCAGAATGTTTCGGGTTTTTCTACTACCACACAGTGATCTTGGCTGGAGCCTATGTGGTACCCAGAATGCCATCCTCTCAGATCTTTATTTGAGCAGTAAACACATTTTCAAACACACACCCATGTTGTCTCTAAAAATAAGCGGTATTTCAAAAAAGAAGACCAGTGCCCAAGTAGTTGGCACATCTGGCAGTCAGAAAAGCTGTATGGTTTGTTTTTACTGAGCAACAAGCCAGGGAACATTCAAACTTGGCCAGTTGCAAAAATCTGTGATGACACCTGGTTTAAAAAAGAAAATTGGCTCTGGGCTCAAAACAGAAAGAACATTGGAAATCGATAGAGAATTAAATATCGTTTACAATCTTGTTTCATGCAAGGAACTATGAAGAACTATTAAAGAAAAAGTGGGACAGAAGAGCAAGGACAGACATGAAATAATGCCATCCGTGACAGTGGCCGCTGGCATCCATAGTGCCTGCGATGTTGTTCAGTCCTTTGTATGTACATTATCATGGAAAGCCATAATGAGGCAGCATTGATGTTTTTCTGTTTGGTAAATGGCCAATAGGAATACTGACTTCAGTAATTATTCAGTAATTTGCCCTGGTTACATAGAGAGCCTTGATCCCAGCCAGGCATCCCACAGAGTTCACACTCCTGCTCTGGAGTAGCTCGCTGCTGACAATTATGTTTGGTATTCAGAAAAAGATTTAGACTTCAATGCTTTGTTAATAGTGACTCTTGGTACATTACTGTTTACTTCCTTTTGTGAGATAGTTGGTATCATTTTCTAGAACATTCTCATAGCTGCTTGCACAGATTGCAAGTTTCTGAGAAATTCACTGTTCTGCAGCACCACAAGCTATCAGTTTTCTGTGGCTAGAGGATGATGAGTTGGCCCATGTGTTTGGAGTAGGGGAGAATAGTGCACACTATCCTGCAGGAAACTGTGCAGAGAAAGACTGGTGTGTCTTTATTACAGAACTACAAACCGGTGTGGATGGAAGCGTCTGGGCTGAGGGCTCTAGGGGAAGACGCGGTCAGCACAACGTTCTGGTGTACAGTTGTTCTTCTCTCCAGCTCCACCCCCCATGCAGCATGCTCAGCTACACTGCGGAGAGGCAGCAGAAGATTGACTCAGTTGGGATTTTTAAAAAAAAATGGTCTCAAGTTTCATAAAAGACAGTGTAGGACAGCATCTATGAAAATAGTTGGATAATATTTAATGTTTGTTGTAACTCACAGCTTTCTAAAAGTTGGGTTCGCAGGAAGCAAAGATACTTTAAACAAGGGCTTCATTTCTAGTACGAATAAAAGAACAACAATGGAAGGATACTGGGAATGTCAAGGTTCACTCCCTGTCTCACAGGACAGCTCACACACATCTGCCCAGACAGCGGGAGGGAAGGCGGGCAAAGCTCTTAGGGTTGAAACCTTGAAGACGCAGAGGTGTTCATTAGACAGATACGATTGTGAACAAGGGTTAAAGCAAAGACATCTGGAAGTTGCTAATCTTAAGGTATACATATTTTCAGCATATCTCTGAAGCAATGACACCATGCACACATTTATATGGTTGTTTATATTTGTAGCACACACGCGCATGCACACACACAGGATTTTAGATTTGACAAAATAGGTATTTACTATGCTTTGTTACTGAGTTATATTTTTATGTATCCTGAGAAGGTGACTAATGTCTTTGTTTTAGAGGCAGATAAATGTTCATAGTTTTACTAAGGATGAAATAGGCATAAAGTGGCAATTTGCTGTATGAGTTTATGGCATTTTATTTGAGTGTTTGGCACCTGATGTTGCTTTTAATGGCAACGTCTCTGTAATGGAATCTGAGGGGTAACTCAGGTCGTTCCATCCCGGATTAGGCTATGATCCTTTATATTGCCTTTTCCAAGGGAATAAGGGAATACGCAAATTGTACATGGTTAAGAATTCTCAGAGATGCTCAGTTTCTGATTATTCACTTAAGTCATACTCACCACTGTGAAGGCAACGCCTTGATGTCCAATGCCAAGTGAATTATAAAGATGGAGTTATGTCCAGCGGGAATGGGAAGACACAAGGTAACAGAGCAGATAAGCTACACAAGTAAGAGAGATGTGAACTTATGCCTCTCAATAAAATCTGAGAAATTTCTTTAGGAGCCGGTGATTTTGGAAAATGTTCAGGCGAGCACCTAAAGTCCCACGCTAAACCATGAAGGTGCCGTGGATGCCCTGTGTGACTTGGGGAAGCCACGTGCTCCTGGATTTTAGCTCCAGAGGGCTCCAGGGCAGGCTGTGAACCCACCGGCATGGTTGAGGCGTGGCTTCCTTTTAGGCCCATAGCTCCCACGTCTGCTTCTCTCTAGGGCTCTTAGAAGAAAATATAACCAAAGTCGACATCAAATAACAGAGCCCTTGGGTGATTTTGGTTTTGATTTGGGAAAAAACAAAGTGGGACATTTTGTTCTTTAGAGCCAAAGAAAGTTACAGTGACAAATTCTACTTTTTTGTTTCCCAGGAAAACCCATGACAAAGTTAATCTAAGGAGAGGTTTATCTTTTGTTGTTGTTGTTGTTGTTTTTAAATGTGGGAACAGAGTATAACCCACCAAGACTTGAACAGGTAGTTGACAGACATGTTTGTAAAAGTATGTCCACAAGAAAGGAATGTCTAGAATGACTAAGCTTTTAGAACTTTTTTTAAATTAATGAGTCATGGCAGCATCATCCAGTTCTTCTCTGCTTTAAACTTTAATGACATAGAGTCATGTGTCCTTAAATATGTCTTTTTTTCTTTCTCCTTTAAGTATGTACCAATTTTCAATGTTGGAATATTATAAATAATGAAAACAAAAATATGTTGAACTCAATTACCCTTCCAAGTGAGTGATTTAGAGATCACCCATCTTAATGTTCTACATCCAATGGTAGTGTACCAGGATGAAGAGGAAACCTTCAGGGTGTAGGGATGTAGCCTGACTGTAACTCCCTTTTAAGGAGGAGTTTGAAATGTACAGTTTTACAATCAGATAGAGCCGTTAAATGCCCACCCCCAGCAGTGTTGACTTTATTTGCTGTCAAATTATTAAATTGAAAATATCAGCTACTCTAGGAAGAAACTGATTTGATGAGGATAATTCTATCTACTGATCACCTTCATCCTTCCGTTAAGGATATTATAAAGTCTGACTTCCAACATCATTTTAAACTAATGATTCTACATCAGTTCCACACAGTGAAATTTACCCTTATTCGGTGTGAGTGGTCATTGTCAAAAGCTCTTTTGCTGTAGCATTACAGCTTTTGCATTGGACTCTTTGGCTTTTCGGGGGTAATCAATATTAAAGAGATACTCTTTAACACCAGCACTTGGGAGATGGACGCAAGAAGAACAGTAGCTTAAGGCCAACTCTGGCCACCTAATAAGTGGGAGGTCAGCCTGGGCTACTTGAAAAAAGTATATGTTTAAAGACGAAAAGGTCCAGGGAGCGTCTCTAAACCTGAGCCCTGATGTGAATGTATGCATGTACTGATTGCCGATGTGAGGGGCAGAAAAGCTAACCTGATTCGTTTGTTTTTAGGGGCTCTTGGCTTTGGGCCTCAGTGCAGGTCCACTGGAAAAGGCAGCTGCAACAATCTAGTGGTCACCAGCAGTCCCATGATGGTCCAGCGACTGGGACCCATGTCACCTCCAGCAAGCCAGGTCTCCACAGCATGCAAGCAGATCAGTCCTAGCTTACCGAGGGCAGTGAATGCAGCCAACCTGAATAGACCTCCTTCAGATACCAGGTCTCAACTTACGTTTTTTTCCCCCTCTTTCCTTATGGTATAATTACTCCCCCCCCCACACGAGTGTTGTCCCCTCTCTTCCTGAACACGAATGTGCTCACTCACCCACGCACCGATACTGAAGCACCATCTTCAGTTTTAGCTTTGTAGGAAAATGTATCCAAATAGGGAGTATTTGCGATTCCCGAACTGTTCATCAGGAGGAATGGCTTAGCTGCTATCTAGTCGTGTGATTTTTTTCGGGGGGAGGGAGCTCAGTAACTGAAGCCTAGTTTGTAAATTTGTCACTTCCTTGCAAAGCAAGTCTTACTGTGGCCAGCTGAGGGTCTCTGTGCTCGTCTGCCAGGTTTTCGGGGTGCGCATTGCAGGCTCGGGCTGGCTTACCAGCTGTCAGACTGTCAACCCACCTGTCCACTCAGCAACTCCAACATGCATTAAGTACCTACTGGGTGCATAAAGAAGCAGTTTAGGGAAACTGTAGAGAGGATAATGATAGAAATCATGAATTATAATGTGTTTGGGAAGACATATTTTCATGCTTACATAAGCCTTTAGTTTAATATTTGATTAGGGAGCAGAAGAGGGGCAGTAATACCTCGTGTCATTTCCATCCAGAGAAGTTAAAGAGAAAAGAAACCACTCCTCTTCAGACCAGACTTTATCTTTTTCCTGGTTGGTGTTGTGTGGTGGGGGTGTGAATGATCCTGAACTACAATGTAGCATTTAAGTTCTTTTTCCTTGAAGTTTGTTATTTCATCTCTTAGAAGTTTCTTGGAAAAATGCAATGCAGAATTCTTTGCCTGTGAGGACCAGTTCTGAGGCTATGGATCTTGTAAAGGTATTGACTCCCTGCATCCTTCTTTGCAGGCAGGGAGCAGCTAAGGTGCCTTGTGGTCCCAAGACCCTATTTCTTCTTTTCTCCTCCCCTTTCTGATCCTACATCTGGGCCTCCTTCCATCCTCCAGAGAAAGGACTCTGAAATCCTGGCTCCCAGATCATTTATTTATGCCATATTTTTTTCTATGGGGTGGCGGCTTGTTTTCTACCTGAGACTTTAGCGATGGCAAGCGCTGTCACTTTCCCATTGATGATTGTGCCTCCAGGGGCTCCTCTGCCTTGCTGAGTGCTGCTGTAAAATTAACCATGCTCATTGGTGGGTGTCCCTGGAACCTTCGGAGTCCTGTCTGCCGCAAGTCCAGCCCATGCCTGGAAGGCAGTCGTAATTAGTGGAGAAACTCATGCTTCAGGCTGCTCAGGCCAGGTGCCTCACTCAGTCCCTTTCATGGTGTGGCCAGAAGGGTTATTATCTCCTTTCCTGGCACATCTGATTCCTTAGTATAATATTCTATCATTAAAAGACAACATCTTGACGATGCACTGACAAGTGTTTTGACTAATCTGTGAGCCTCTCTCTGGAAAGCTTTTTTTTTTTTCCCCTCCATGATGGGCAAAGGAACAGGAATTGGGAAACTTGATGAAGTGAAGGATGGAACTCACTTGTAGCAGTCGGGCAATGCTGCATATTTTATGTGAGTTCCATCAGGTGAACGAGCGCTTAGGCGTTGTACGATCTAGCACTGGAGAGAAGGTGGTGAGCTCACCACCTGAGCATTTCATACATCTCCATCTTCTTTGGGTAGCTGGGGCCAGAGAGGCCATGGACCACACAGTCTGAGAAGCGCTACCCCCTGGGAAAGCTTCAAAGTTGATTCCTCCTGCCTCCGTTGTTGTATAATTGCTGTACATTGTAGAAAAATGGGGGGAAACTATAGAAAAGCATCAGGCAGTAAATAGGCCCATCCTGAGACCCCGTACTGTTCATGAAGGTGAACACCCTTCAAGGACATGCGACCACAGGCCATGTGGCCAATGGCTTTCTTGGCCATTATAAAGTTGACTTTATAATACAGGCACTTTTTTTTTTAACTTTTCCCTAAATATATAGATTAAGCTCTTTTTAAAGACGTCTTCGTAGAAAAAAAGAGACGTCTTCTTAGCCTCATACCATGGTTTCTTCCCACCCCAAATTCCATTTAACAAAGAAAGTACAGAAATAAAATGAATTTTTACCAGTCTTTTATTACTTGGTAGTTAGTTCTTTCAATTTTTTTTAATGATTTTTAAAAACAAAAATATAATTATACCTTTTCTCTCTTCCCTATCCTCCCTTCACCCTGTCTCTTTCAAGTTCGTGGCTTCTTTATTTCTTAAATATTATTGTTGAATATATACACACACACATATATATGCAAATAAATATTAAGTTCAGCCTGCCGAGTACCTTTAGTGATGTTTACATGAATATTCTGACCACGACACATGGAATGACCATTTAGGGGTCTGTCCTTGGGAGAGACTCTCTCTCTTAGCAGTCTTTAATGGTGTGTAGCTCTTTAGGGTGGTGCCCCTGTGGAGTTTCCTCCACATGTTGGCATGTCTGCTGGTGTTATCCTTGTTTGTGTCTTGCTTAAGCAGTCCCATTGCTGAGCTGTCGTGAGTGCAGCTTTCCTGCTCTGTCTAGATGACACGATATTTCTGATCTTCTGCTATTAAAGCCTTCCTTCTCCCCTTCCTTCCTTGAGCATAGTGGTTGTCTTACAGACACATCAGTGGCCTTTCGACACCCCGTAGTAGGTGTTCTCTGCATTTTGACTAGTGGTATTCTGTAATGGTCTTCACCTGCTGTGAAATGAAGCCCCCTCGATGAGCAGTAAAAAGTGCACCTACCTGTGGGTGTTAGGATAAGTGTTTAGAATGTAGTTCGGGGTTATGCTGGTTCAGGAAGAGCGCCTTCAGTCAACTCTCCTCTAAGATCCTCGACCTCGCTAGGCTGGATACATTTCCCTCCTGTTGAATAGGACATCAGTCCAATTAGATAGCTGTTGGTTACCCCCAAGATATAAGTGCCACTATTGTACCTTTCCAGCTGTCTTGCATGCTGATCATTGCTGCAGTTCACAGGCATTGTCACCTGTGGTGGTGGGGACTGTTGCACAATTCTCTTCCCTTCATAGCTTGCACTCTGTCTCTTATTTTAGTGTTAAAAATATTTCATTGGATTAACCACAAATATTTTATTTCATAGCTAGTGATTCGGAGTTAATATTTGCTGGTTTAAATGAATAGCTGTTAGCAGCAGCTTTGGTGCTTTTAGTAAGGCTTTTGACTAGCACTATAGAGAATGCCAACCTGTGTGTGAGCTTAAAAGTGACCTCAGACAGTAGCATATATTTAGTTATTTTTACGCATTTGAGATAATAATTGTGTAATTATCTTAACTGACATATCTTCATCATTGATAGCATTGAAATTTTTTTCTGAGATTTGCCAGCTGTATTTCTTCCTTTTTTGGCTTGGTGTGAATGTAGTTTCCTCTGGGATGCTCCCCTCTCCTTTAATTTGTGTTCTGTTTAATCAACGGTGAGACTCCTGCTTTGGTGCTGTGTGTTTGCTCTGATTAACTTCCCGGTCATTTCTCATTAGCCTACCACAGTGCTAAACAAACACTGTATTCCACTGTCAGTTTAGGTATCTCCCACACCCTGCTGTGAAAGCCATTGCACGCATGTCCCCTAAATGACAAGGCTACGGTGCAGAAATGACAAAACTACTTCATACAATTGTTAAATATGTCAGCCTAGCAGACCTAATCAGTAAAGGCGATGGGATGCTGCTTCAGTAGATATGAAGCTGGCCAGTGCGGACCATGGGCATGAGTTTGAACCTATGACTGGGTATTCATAGTCCTAGCAAACGTCATCCCTATGGAAGGTGCGGTGGACCCAAGACTTGGAAAGCCTAACTGATTTGCCCAATGCCAGTCTTACAGCTTGTGATTGCAAAGGTCAGCCATCAGCTAACCTAGTGATGTCAGTGTAGATCCAAATACTCCACATCTGTCTTTTCTTAGTCTGAATTGGACATTGGTGGTGATAGTTGGACCCTTTGTATGACCACAAAGCTCAGAGAAGGCCCAGAAGAGGACCAAGGATGGACTCTAGACTCCCTGTGCACACTGTGAGGTCTTATAAAGCTTTTTTTGTGTCCAGAAGCTGCACCAATTCTTATGGAAGGATTGCTGGGTTACATAGGTGTCATTTCCCAGTAACTTAGAACTGATCTCCTTTCTCAGATCCTGTGGGTTTATGACACATATATGTCATATATTATATATCATACAGATTTAGTTACATACATACTTTGTATATGTTCCCGTATTTTTCCTCATGAGCATCATTTCAAGGAATTTCATATTATTAGTTAAAACTTCTTTTAAATCTTTAGAACAAGATGGCTTAACGTGGTCATCATAGCGCTCCTCACTCAGCCTCAGGAGAGCTTAATTTTTCCTGACGGTTTCTGAGTTTTTCCCTTTGCTTTTATTTGGTTTGAGATTTATCATCTCGCCTTTCACATACAGTTCCAAATCAACCAGTCACCAGAAATAATGTCGTTAGGATCAGATGAACATATGGACTTGGAGATTGCTCTCAGTGTGGTGACACAGCTTTCCGAGTTCTCTGTCACTTTCTCTTCCACAGGCCTGGTGTGTGTAGCAGCAGGGGTTACAGGCTAGAATCCTTGGCAGCCTTCACACTCGTTCCGCATACTGTTGCAGAAAAACAGACAGTTTGTCATGCGGTCCTAGCTTGTGTGCTTGTAAGCCTGTTTTACCAAGTCTTTCTATCAAGCCGAGCTTGGGGACTGCATGTGAGATACGTGGTGTGGAAATACGAGCCAGCCCGGTCTCTGCCAGTCACTTACTGCCTCGCTTTGCTAAGGACCTTACACTACTCCTTTACTGTCACGGAAGGAAACTCAGATTTTTAGTCACTTTCCTTTTATAAAAATATTTTAAGAGTCTAGTTAATCTCGTTGTGTATTCAGTCAGTTAATATATATAAAAATGCTCTGTGAGCTTTGTAAATAGTGGTTTGTCAGCAATCAGGATCATTGTTTTTATTTTATTGATTGATTCTGTTCTTTGAGATAACATCTTCCTATGTAGTCTTGGTTGGCCTTGATGTCATGATTGTCTAACCTCAGCCTTTGGAATCCTAGGATGGAATTCCAGGCTTTTCTCCTCAGGCCTGGGTCTTCCTTATGTGCTTATTTCATCAGGAAGTGTTGGAGCACTCAGTTGGAACTTCACACTCTAGGGAGGATTTTTATCTGGGAAGATAAAAATCATCCTTTTATATTGAAAGGGCTTGACATTTCCTGAGGAAGATCCTCACTGTTGCTTCAAAGTGTGGTGCAGGTAGTGTGGAGATGCTTTGCGAAGGAGACTCCTTACCACAGATAGCTCTCATGGGGTTGGCCTTTGAACAGTTCGGTCTTATACAGTGCATCATTGAGAGATATAGGGAGTGGCTGCCATTTGCTGGCGGGCTTGTTCCTGTTAGGTATCTGAGGTGTTGGGGTGGGAAGGGGGGGAGGGGCATGAGTTAGTTCTATTCTTGAACCATTGATTTTTAAGTAGACCATTCAGTTTGCTTTCTGAAAAATATGTGACAGCTGTCTTGGAAAACCGAGATGCTGAAGGAAGGAAACAACATGTCTACACAGAGTTATGCTGTGTTATAAATTCAGCTATGCACAGCATAGTTTAAGAGAAAGGAGATCTGCCTTTCATGATTGGAAAAATGAACATCTTTCTTTAGGGTGCCATTGAGCTAAAAAGTGTGATTTCATCAGCGAAGTACATAGAGTTGAACAAGCCGCTTTGGCTGAAAGCCACTGCTTAGTCCGAAATGTTCTAAAATGGCCACCACCATGAGCTCCGTCAGTGCTCTGACGCTCCATGGTTCCTTGACCTTGGTGAGAAGCAGTCGTTTGTGTCTGCTTCGTATGTGGCATCTCCACTGATGGAGCTTGTGTCCACATGGAGTTTCCACCCTCACTGGGGTTAGGGTCAGAAGGCTCCTGACATCCAGCCGCCAGAGCTTTCTGTGCCGGAAGAGCCACAGGCTGTAAGTGTGCTCAGGAAATAATTGAGATGTGCCCATGGGGAATTAAAATCCAGACTGTTCAGAGGCCATTTTGGAGCTTGCAGAAGGACCTTAGTCCAAATGTAAGGATGTGAGTGCGGCAAGAGACAGACCCATGCCAAGGCTGGCTGGACACAGGTTTCTGCTGTTTGTCATTAGTAAACATTCCAGCGCCCACCGGCAGCTTCTGGTCGATCGCAGTGTCGGCTACCACCTTACCTACACTGTGCCTTTCAGACGCTTTCTTCACAGTATCCCAGGTTAGGCAGGGATAGTGTTCTTGGTTTGCATTTTGTGAAGGCGGGAAGGGGCCAGGGAAACTTAAGCTTCCTCCTTCCTTTACAACAGCTCAGCGTTTAATAGCTGGAAACAGTAAACTCTAGTGCTCATCTAGGGAAGTCACACATTTCTATACGATTTTTTGGCGATTAATTTATTTAAATAAAGCATTCTAGTGTTATTTAATAACGCTAGCCACCAGATGCATGTCAATAAGCCAGGCTTCTCAGCTGTCTGATGCTTCTGGGTTGGGATCCTGGTACCTTTTCTATGTTTCTACATGTTGAGCCTTTTTGGGGGATAAATGTTCTGTCCTAGGGACATAGCTTTAATTTTACTGTTTTTTAGGCAATAATGTCCTTGGAAAGCAATGTTAATTTTCAAGGGGCTAGAGTTATCATAATGAACCACTCTGATATGCAAACAATGAATTGTGACACATTTAGCATTTATTTATTTATTTATTTATTTATTTATTTATTTATTATTTTTGTAAAGGGTAAGGTCAGGGAAGGAATTGCAAAAATGAAACGCTGCGCGTGAATGACCTGTTCTCAGCCTGAAGCTGCTTGGATCCAAGGACGAGGGCTCCTGGGAAGCCCATCTCACAAGTGTGCTTGGCCCCCAGGCCTGAGGAGTGGCTCCAAATGCAGCTCTCCTTTTTTTTTTTCTCCTTTGTGTATGGCCGCTTTGTTCTGTTAAGGACTGTTGTTGTGTGCATGTGATACAGAGTGAACTCCGGGCTTTAGGCAAGCTAAGTGTGTACTTTACAACCGAGGGATACTTTATGCCCCTGTATTTTTGACATTTTCCTAAGTTTTCTAGTATCATTGGAAATGAATGAGTACTTGGATTGTAAATTGCCCTTTAAAAGTGTCCAATTTGACAGTATCAGTGAAACCGAATTGTAAAAGTATTAGGAAGTTTCTAGCACATTTGTCTTGTAGAATTTTCTTTAAAAAAAACCAAACAAACCCATGACTTTATGTTACTTTCCCAAGTAGATTTTAATTGAATACTAGTGCTGTTCAGAAGTGTATGACCTGCAAAACCTACTACAGCATGGTGCGCACAGTAGGTGCTTAACAAATACTAATTTGGTTTATCATAACAAGCATCTGTGATTTTTTTCCTAGTCTTCAATTTCCCCCTTTTGTATAAAAAAATACTTTGAAATAAAGTGAGGACTATTTATTCTCATTAAAGTACTTGAACTATTTATAACAATAGCTTTTATTCTAGTAAGCATTAGCTTTTCTTGCTTGCTTGGTAAAATGTTATTTACCTGGAACTAAAAGCCTGGGATTCTATCATAGTCCAAGAATTTGTGTTTAGTGGAGAAGGTAATTAGAGGGAATACTTAAGGGATTGTTGGTACAGTGTTCTCTTAGCTCTTAAGCAATCCACATTTTGCTGAAAAAATTTTTTTTTCCTTCCTTCTCTCTGGCTGCTGCCCCAGGTCCGTTATTTTGCAAGAGTCTCTGGTGTCCACGACTTTGAGTCTGACAGAGAGTCAATCAGCCTTGAGTGTGAAGCAAGAGTGGTCTCAGAGCTACAGGGCCTTTCCTTCACTCTCTTCCAGCCACAGCTCCCAGAATGGCATGGACCTAGGCGACCTTCTGAGCTTGCCTCCGGGCACGCCAGTTTCTGGCAGCGGCGGCGTCTCTAACTCGTTGCCACCCTACCTTTTCGGCATGGAAAACAGCCACTCTCCCTACCCTAGTCCTCGGCACTCGGCATCCAGGTCCCACTCCGCCCGCTCCAAGAAGAGAGCACTGTCCTTGTCCCCGCTGTCCGACGGCATCGGGATTGACTTCAATACTATCATCCGCACGTCACCCACATCCTTGGTGGCCTACATCAACGGATCAAGAGCCTCCCCCGCCAACATGTCCCCACAGTCAGAGGTCTATGGGCATTTCCTCGGTGTTCGCGGCAGCTGCATCCCCCAGTCTTGTGCCGTGTCCAGTGGGCAGAAAGGCGTGCTGGTTGCCGGCGGAGGGCATGCCCTGCCGGGCTATGGAGAGGATGGTACACTGGAGTACGAACGCATGCAGCAACTGGAGCATGGGGGCCTGCAGCCCGGACCTGTAAACAGCATGGTGCTGCAGCCTGGACTACCCAGCCAGGATGGCCAGACAGCCAACATGCTCAAAACAGAGCGCCTGGAGGAGTTCCCAGCCAGTGCCATGGACCTACCCTCCGCACTGCCTCTCCCTCTTCCCCCGCCTCAGGGCCCCCCACCCCCATACCATGCCCATCCACACCTCCATCACCCAGAGCTCCTGCCTCACACCCAATCGCTGTCCCTGGCCCAGGCTGGCCTGGAAGAGGATGGAGAGATGGACGACTCAGGGGGGAAGCACTGCTGTCGTTGGATAGACTGCAGTGCCCTTTACGACCAGCAGGAGGAACTGGTGAGGCACATCGAGAAGGTCCACATAGACCAGCGCAAGGGGGAAGACTTCACGTGCTTCTGGACTGGCTGCCCTAGAAGATACAAGCCCTTCAACGCACGCTATAAACTGCTGATCCACATGAGGGTCCACTCCGGGGAGAAGCCCAACAAGTGTACGGTGAGTTGGAGTTTCCGAGGTCCTGGGCCATCTTTCTTGAAGGTCCAGCTTATTTTCATGCATGTATTTTATCAATTAGGACCAAGAAGGCAGGTCCGAGTTTCTGTTTCTGTTGGATTTGGATGCGTGGTGGTCAAGGTACCTGTTGGGTTTCTCGCCTCTTCCTCTCGCTGGTACAAGGGGAAGATTTCTGTGATAACTGGTGGCTGCTGGTTTCTCTCCTGTTTTTGCTCAATCCCCATGCCACTGAGGGAGTGGGGACCAGTCTGCTTTAGTCTGGGATTGTGGGAGGGACTCAGACTAGGTACCCTCTTGACTACATGGCTGCTCAGGTGCAGGGGACTATTCACTGAACCACAAGCAAGCATTTGCTCTTTTCCAGAGTAAATATTTAGTTTTTGTTTTTATTTTTATTTTTTTAAAACCTCTGAAAATGTAGGTGAGGCTTGGGGTCTGGGGCCGCGATTGACATTTAAGAAAGGGATTCTGCACTTCGGAACTTGACTGTTGTGGTTGGTGTGGCATACATCCTCAGGCTAGCACATTGTAGCTTTTAGGGTTGTGAGACTCATTAATGATTCACGGTCAGCAAGGAAACACCAAGGGGACATCACAGGAGCAGGGCCTCATGGGATGGCGCTTAATTTTGAGGAAAGAGGATTTTGTGGAAAAGCGTAAGCGTGGGCTGAGATGATTGTGTGCCTTTGGTGCTGAACTCCCGGTCTCCTGTCTCTCCTGCCTTCCTCTTTCCCAACGCTGGCCCTAGAACTCTAATTCTGTTTCTTGGCAGATCTGTGTGTGAATAATATGATTCTTCAATGCCTCTACTACACTTTCACACCTCATAGAAACCCCCAGGGCTTACAGGCAGGACTTCACCCCCAGGATCACAGAGATAGCTCTGCACAGTCTGAGAGGGCGCACTGAACTCTTGCAATAAAAAGAGAGAACATATGCTTTCTATTAGTCTAGGTGGACAGGAATAGTTATTCAGAGTTAGGACTGAGAATTCTGCGCGCTCCCTCAGGATCGAGAGTTCTGGCGATCAGAGATAAGTGAAGACTATCAAGCAGATTGGAAAGGAGCGGGCCTGACCGTGGTCCTCCTGGCCAGGGCCATCTCCACAGTAGGCTGGGATATAAAGTGTGTGGCCACTGTTGATAATTGGCTGTAGATGGGCCGGACTCTGATTTGTGCAGAAGCTCGCCATGCGGGTGGGAGCCGGGATGCAGGAGGTAGAAGCACTTTCCCTGCGCAGTCGGTGTTGCCGAGAGAGCAGTAAGGCGTCCTGGTGGAACGAAATTGCGCTTCTTGTCATTGCGTTATGCCCATGTTGTGATTTTTTTTTTCTTAAGGAAAACCTGAAGCTGATGCATTGTGAGAGTGCCAGGTTCTCTGAGTGAAAAGAATAATTACATTGCAGGAGGCCAGAGCGTACTCTTGTCAGTAGGGTTCTGTGTTGAAAATGCCAAAATGAGACAAGCAGAGGAAGGCAGTCGCACTTACTCTGTGTGGAACACAGGGGCCTGTTGCAAGCTGGAGAGACACCCAGTCTCCAAAGGAAAACAGTCCAACCTTGTAGTTCTGACTAACCCCGGCTGAAAATAGTTCACTGGATTTGACTTTACTGAAACAAACATTAAAGTTAGAATTACCTTAAGATATATTTATTTTTTTGCGTCGCAAAATTAATTTTTATGCAAAAGGATTTCCCCATTTTTTCACCTCTGGTCCCAGAATTTTCGAAGACATTTAACTCTGCACAGTTGACTTTGGCTAAAGTGCACGATGGATAATAAAAATAGAAATATTCGAGGGAAGGAATAGCTGAGCGGCGAGCCTTTGCTGGCCTTCCGCCGCTGTGCACTGTGCGGTCTCGGGATGGGCGGGGGAGATAGCTGTGCCCTCCGAATCTGCCTTCTCCTCATTCGTAGGTGGGGCATTTGCACACCATGCCTGGCTCACCCAATAGCACAGCAAACCTAGAATCGCAAACCACTCACACGCCGCATACAAGCCCATTTAGACAAAACAAAGATTCTTAGGGGTTACTGATGCTGTGATCCCACCGTTGGGAGTGTTTTAAACAGGAACCTAGCCATTTTTATACTAATAAAAATGTGCAAATGTGCAAATGTGAACTTTATATCTTCTGAAGACTGTTAATGTTGATACATGCCCTGTGCTTGATATGTGGACCGGTGGGTCGCTGCCATCTTGCTGCGGAGACTTGGCGATGTCTCAGATTGTAGTCTGTGGCCAGGAAGGCACTGTACCTAAATGGGACGGACATTTCATTGCATTGAAATCTGAAGGTAGCTGACGCAAAGCCAGACTGTGCCAGGTTCATTCGGAGATGTGGTCTTCGGGGTTTGTCACGGCTACAAAACCCAGGGGTAGTTTGAGTTTTAAGGCCCAGTCTGTTTTTCTTTTATGTATGTCTAATTTATATTTCTCCTCTCTGGATGACACTCAGACTTAGTCATCGTTTTCACCTACGGGGATTATTTAACCAAGAAATGGAATGGTGACCGATATGTGTTTGGTGACCATGACTACAAGCAACACACAGAACTTCTGGAAATTATGGTAAAAGGAGGGTGTGTCAGGGCTGAGGCCCGATCTAGAGTAAGAGGTCACTGTGGAATTCTCCCCTGATGCCAAGTTACCTTTGCTCCATGGGAGAATGCATTTTATCAATCATTGCTAACACTGGAAGCCTGCAGACTAACCTGGAACCCGGGTACAGAGCACAGCCAGGGGAAGATTCCTAGTTCATGACTTGGTTCTGTTATAGGAAGAAAAAGATGGGTCCCGTTCTCCTCCAAACAGCCCCACCTCTCACCAGATTACATTCTGACTGCCTCTATGGAGAGACAAATTAGCTTCTGGCCTTAATGTCCTGGTTGCATGGAGTGTACAGGTCTAGACAGAGTGAAAAGGTTTGGGGAAGCAAAGGACTCAGTAGGTGGAGAGACAGATCTCAAATGAATCAGAACCCCAAATATGGCAAGGCTGTATTTTAAAGTACCCATGTCCATTCATTCATTGTTAACTAAGGTGGTTTCCAGGTGCCCACCAGTCTGCATTCATTGTTAACTAAGGTGGTTTCCAGGTGCCCACCAATCTGCATTCATTGTTAACTAAGGTGGTTTCCAGGTGCCCACCAGTCTGCATTCATTGTTAACTAAGGTGGTTTCCAGGTGCCCACCAGTCTACATTCATTGTTAACTAAGGTGGTTTCTAGGTGCCCACCAGTCTACATTCATTGTTAACTAAGGTGGTTTCTAGGTGCCCACCAGTCTGCATTCATTGTTAACTAAGGTGGTTTCTAGGTGCCCACCAGTCTGCATTCATTGTTAACTAAGGTGGTTTCTAGGTGCCCACCACTCTACATTCATTGTTAACTAAGGTGGTTTCTAGGTGCCCACCACTCTACATTCATTGTTAACTAAGGTGGTTTCTAGGTGCCCACCCATCTATTTCTACCTTGTTGCTTTCAGAACAGATCTGTCCTGGGTAAATCTTGAATTGTTGACTGTTGCACATTCCTCAGGGACACTAAGCCAGGGTTTGTTAACTCTTTCTGAGATGATGAGATGCCTGTTAATCTAGAGCAAGTCTTAGAGTTGGAATTTGTCCCCCCACCTCAAACTACCTCTATGTTCCTAAGAAGATAACATAAAGTGTATCAAATCATCAAAGTATACAAACCATTCCTAAAGGTTCCCATAGTGGTGGTTCCAAAACAACAGGCCAAAGGTTTTCACCCTATGGAGTCTCTTGGCTGTTGAGCTAATAGGTGGCCGGTGCTTAGTTGTGTTTTCCCGGGAGGGAATTGAGGTGTCTTCTGAGTGATGAGAGAAGCTCGGCCCATGAGTGCCTATGCTGAGAAGCAGCCTGTTCCTCCAGCGGGGGGGGGGGGGGGTCCGGGTTCCGTTCAGGACCACCTGGCCTCTTTTCCTGCACAATTGAAAGACATTGTGCTAGGGGGTTAGGGAGTCTTAAGGGGGAATTAGAGGCGATATGGGTTGCCACTTACACTTTGCTTATTTTTCCTGGATGAATTTAATCCAATAGCAAAAAAGAATTTTGCAAAACTTTTACCCACCCACAAAATTTCATGAACATGTCACTGACCAAAGGCAGTTTTAAATTTTGTATGAATTGACTCATTTCTCCACAGGCATTTTCCCTGGCAAAATCTATCGTATTTGCTTTGGCTTCAATATCGGGCAGTTTGCTTTTTAAGTAACATTGGATTATGAGCACAAGAAAATAAATACAGAGCTGGGGCCATGTTCCCAATGTTCTTTAATGGCCTGATGTATGGTCACGGGCCAGGTTTGGCCATAAAAGATATTTTTTTGAAGGAAAATAAACCCGTTGTAAACTTTTTTCCCTCTCCACAACCTTTATTTTGTTATTTTTGATAAGATTTGACATTGATGTGATTACCATAATAACATGACCAGCGAGGACCTTGGGAAAATATTATTTAACTGTAATTATTTAACTGTAATTATTTAACACATCGAAACCTTTATATAGGCAGCAATTTGTAAATCTGCATAGTACCAAGTATTGATAAGAATATGGAGAATGGTGTGTGTGTGTGTGTGTGTGTGTGTGTGTGTTATATTTTTTCTAGAAAAATAAATCGGCATAACCTTATCTTGGAAATTTGAAAAATGCATAGTAAGTTTGAAAATGTCTGTATCCAACAGAACCATGTCTAGGCGACTCCCTTAGAGACTCCTTTATGTGGTAGTATTGAAACCTGGGATGAGACACATACTGCATATGTGGTTCTATTTATATAAAAGTGTAATTAACTCTATTTCCACAGACAAGGTAAACCGATTTGCTGTGGTTTATTCCTATGTAATACTATGAAAGAGTTTAGGATTAGTGAAATACACTCCACATGGTAAATTTTGCAAAATAAAATTGAGTAAAATGTTATGTGCAAAATGTGGTATAATCCAATTTATGTACATTGAAACCCACAAAAGAATTAAAAGGATTTTCAGATAAACAATTATGTGGTCATGCAAAGCCTATGGGCAGGGGAACCAGTTATCTTAGGATAGTGAATATTTCTAGAGGGGAAGGAGCTGTGCAGAGATAGGATGTGCGGATTTGCCTCTAGTCTTTCTGAGTCCAGGACTAAAGTTTGGGAAAACCTTAATTTCTGATGGTGATACAGGTTGCCCAGGGGCGGCTTAGGTGTCCTCTTACTACTACTTGAAATGTTTTACAACTTTATATTTTTATCCTAATACAGTAGGAAATCGATTAGCACACAGTCCGATGTTTTTCCACACATACCATTTTTCAGATGAGAACAAAGCTGAAGAGAAATTCATTTTTCCAAGGTCATTGTTTAGCTGCTCCTCACTTAGGGTCCCTAGGGAGGCATTTCTAAATTTCCTGACATTGACTTACATGGAGTGCTTTTCAGAGCCCCAGTACCTGGCCTCCACTCCAGGCTCTGGGGTACAATAGGTTTGGGTAGAGTTCTGGTAGAGGGTTCTAATGGGTAGCCATGCCTGAGGACCAGGGCTCTCAAAGCTTCTAAGTTCTGACGTTGAGCTTTAGATGGATCAGAGCCTAACATGCCACCGGAGGTCAAGTGTGGAGAGGCTGGGCTTAGTACTGACTATATTCTCATTTACAGTATTTCCTGATAATGACCAGGGTAGAGTAGACTCTCCTTTCTTAGAATAAAGTGCGAAATAAAGCCGAAAGATGAAGGCTCAGAGTGGCCCAGGGTGGGGGCAGCAGCTTTGCAAACTAGTGTCCAATGGACAAAACAGTACAATCAGATCTCCAGATTTTTTCCATTGGACTGTGTACTAAACTCACAGGGTTATTGTTCTCTTCCCGCAGTTAAAGCCTGAGCTACAGACATATCGCTGTCATCTTCTTGCCTTCCTGAGTTAACAGTGACATAGAAATTCGTCATATATTTCCCATTTATAAGGGAGAGAATAGAGCCTTCCCAAACACTCTGCTCCAAAACAAAACAAAACAAACCAAAAACTGAAAACCTATCTTCAAAACAGTTTTGTTGTTTTGGACATTTCTGAAGAGTTGGTGTGTTAAAAAAGAATACTGGATTTTCCTTTTTGTAAAATCAGCCTGATATGATTAAATAAATAAAATTAACATTAATATCCTTTTTGTCTCTTGAGGCTGAAATACCACCAGTAAAACATCTGGTAAAGATCAGAGACTGTAACTTCCAAGTCATTTCCCATAAGGCATCAGTCTGTCAACTATCAGGCACAAACTCAATGATTTCCAACAGTACAATCAGATCTCCAGATTTTTTCCCAGTGAGTTTTACATGAAGGAAGCACGAACATGCTTATCTGTGTATTTACATGTTCAACAGAGATGTTACCATGAATTACAAGTTCCTAAGAAGAGGGAACAGTGAAACCACAGAAGTTACCATCAGATGGGGAATTGACCACCGTCTATATGGCGTCTGTCAAATCAGATTTCACATTCCAAGACTGGAAACCTGCCATTTGGTAGTGGTTTAATTTGATTTCTCAGTAGAAAGCATTTAATCCACTTTACCTGAGGAACTAACCTTTCCCGAACTTTGCTCTCAAAATAAATTCATAACAGATCTCTGCAAATGTTTTGAAGAAAATCATGGCTTAAATTTATTTTCCTGTGATTCTGAGATAATAAAAATAATAGATAATGAGAGTGTCTCTAAGAGGTTAATGTTTGAGGATTCAGTTTCATTAAACAAAATCATTAACTACTTGATAGTTAATGTTCCTTTTAGTTCACGTTTATTTTCTGGTTCAACTCTAATTTTATGCCCTGAAATAACATTTTTAAAATTAGAATTATGGAAATCTTTGCACAAACGATTAGATTACTAAAGTATATGTCAATCCTTTTGAGTTTTGTTCATGTATAGTTTCACAAATGGATTTTTTTTCTTAGCTCTTTTAGACTGCAACAGTGTTGAAAATTCATTTGGCAATTTATTAGAAAGGTCTTTAGTGACCTTTGGAATATTTTTTAATTACATCTTTTTTTGAGTGGTCATGTTGACATATTTAAGTCCAGATAGAATTTTATCCCGTAGAATAAAAGAACACTTACACACACACACACACACACACACACACACACACACACAGCAGTCTGATTTTTTTTTTTTGTCTCTCAGAGATCTGTCCTCCTAGTTCTAGATCAAATGACTTGTAAACAACGGTTTTCCTGTGCAATTAATATTTCCCGTAGTAATCACTGAGTCAAAGCTTCTAGACAATCATAGGACAATGGATGTGTTAATCCTGGACAGTGTATGCATGTCTGGCAAACCCAGAATCAGGGCTGGCCAGCCATGCCTGACTTCACACTTAACTAAGTAGGCAGTCAGGTGGCCTTTTCCTTTCTGAATAGCTTGGAGCCTAAAGAGCTATATCATTGGTCACATAGACTTGGGTGACAAAGTATAGTGAAGCCTGCCTGTCCATATCTGATCGCACAGTGTTTATATTGATCCAGTTATTTTCTGGGGTCATTGACATGCACGTTGGTAGGGAGAACAGCTAATTCTTTAGTGAGAATTTTAAGGACATTTTAAAGAAGATTAATTTGAGAAATGATTTAGAAACTGGAAAATAAGACTGGGCAGTGTTCTAAGTAATGGGTCTTGGTCCTATTTCGTTGGAATATTATTGTAAGCCAGGGTATGGAAACCCTGCTTCATGTAGCACCCATACTAAAATGTGAACTTCATGAGTATTCCTTTCTTACTCGATCATTGAATGCAAATTATGAAGTATACCATATCCTGGAAGTTTGATAAATACATGAGATAGTGTCTTCTGGAGATCACAGTGTAGGGTGACCTACAAATATGTGTCAAATACAAAGCCAGGGAACTGTGAATGAGACTTTCCTTGGAAAGCTGGAAGAGGCTTCCAGCCCTGTATGCAGAGACCCGACTCTCTTTTTAAGGGAGGCTGGCATCTTGAAAGGAGAGTCAGTATCCTGTAGAAAAAGGAAGGATGCCACAATATCCCATTAGAAGAAATGACCCCTAAAATGTTGGATAGATCTAGATACTGTGTAAGGGCCTCCAAAGGACATCTAGTGTCCAGTTGGGACATCATTAAAATGTGGACAATTGCAAGCCCAGTTAGTATAAATGGAAACCTGGTTAATAAAAGTAAAACCTATAGGCTCTCTTCACGGAGGAAGCAACACTCTTTTGGTGCGGATGAAATGAGCCATCGACGCCAGCCATTTCCACCGTCTCTTAGGTTTACAGTTTGGTTCTTTGCTACAATGAGCCTATGGGCTTGGGAAATGGTTTAGTTGGCAAAGCACTTTCCACACAAATTTGAGGCTCTAGTGGGGAACCAAGTACTCACAGAAGCTCCTGGGTGTGGTGGTGTAGTTCTCTAATCTAGGTACCCAGGGGAAAAGACACAGAGGGGTTCCCGGAGCCCATCCTGGTCTGCAGATTCATGAGCAAGACCCTGTTTTAAAAATAACAGAGAATTGAGGAAGACATGTCATGTCTAACCCTGGCCTGCACATGCACGTGCACAAATGTGCACAGCACACCACCTTCCTGTTTCCTCGCCATGTGAGCGAGCCACGAGAGTGGGGACAAGCAAAAGCGTTTCTGTTGTGGCCTCTAAAGATAAACAATTAGAAATCTGCATAGGCCTAGGGAGGGAGAGCAGGACTGTTTGATCAATTATGTAAAATGATTAACATGTGGACAGAGGCCATGTACATTATCCTGTGCACGAGTAGCTTTCCTTTAGTTAAATATTTCCTTTAATAATCTGTGAAGAGACTGAAGCACTGTTAAAGCTGTGGCCTGGTGCTCAGTATGCTGAGCTCATCAGCCTTGTAGACTTTTTCAGATACCGCTGAGGTTCATTTTGAATGTGCCGACCCCCCCCCAACTAATTAATAGGGAACAGAGCTAAATGCTTAAGATGTTTAGTGGGAAGGAAAAAAAGTAAATCAATTCTAGATATGACTCTCTTCTCCTAGTGAGCCTTTTAGGCCACAGGACGGCGGTTGACCACAGTCCTCTGTAGATTTCTTCCTGGAGCTGCACTGGCTGCATTTTCCTTCTTGGTTGTGTTAGCGTAGACCAGGCCATTTGCCTGTGGTGGGTTGCAGGCACTGGGAGTGCTCCATGTGGGTCATGGGAGTGGTCCTCTTAAAAGTCCGAGCAGCTTCTTGGGCTTATCACTCAGAACAATTTCTGTGTTTTAGAATGTTTGATTGATGGCATTTCTCTGGGAACCCAGACTTCTGAGTGTGCCCCTCTGGAAGAAATGCTGCTTTGCTGAGTTCTCCTCGGCCACACCCTCCACAGTCCATTCCCAGTCAGTATGCAGCTTGTCAGCAAAAGGTTAGATGACTAACTAGACTGGGGTTTGCGGGGAGTTGTAGAGAGGGGGAAAAGGAGGGCTCTGCTGTATAAAACAAATCTAAAGTAGATATGTGTTTCCATTTTCATGCAGGGTGGTTCCCTCAGAGGGGGGCTCTGAGCCATTTCAAGCCCCCCGCCCCCACCCAGTCCCTGGTTTACCCTCTGCATAGAGTTGAGGCTTACTGGGGAGTAATGGAAAGATAAATCCACGCCTAGAACAGCAAGTGTCTGAGAAAAGTTTCAGAGTGTTGGCCTTCCCAGAGGGAACTGAGCTTTGACAAGGAAGGAAGGACACACTAAATCCCCCTTCAACCTAAAATTCCTCCAGGGAAATGGAGGGGAAAGAAAGTGATTGTGCTCTGAGCTGTTAGGTTAATTTAATCCCCACAGCACTTCTTTTTTTTTTTTTTTTTTTGGTTTTTCGAGAGAGGGTTTCTCTGTGTAGCCCTGGCTGTCCTGGAACTCACTCTGTAGACCAGGCTGGCCTCGAACTCAGAAATCCTCCTGCCTCTGCCTCCCAAGTGCTAGGATTAAAGGCGTGCGCCACCACCGCCCGGCCCCACAGCACTTCTTAAAAATAACTTGAGAGTTGGGATAGGTTTCTTCCACTATGTACCCATTTACTGGGCTCCTAGGTCCTACCTCAATAATTAATATGTAACAAACCTCAACACACACACACACACACGCACGCACGCACGCACGCACACACGCACACGCACATGCACACAGAACTTAGCTGCTAAATACATTGAGGTTCATTGCTCTGTTATTTCTACTTGTGTAGATACTTGGCATTTTCCACAATAGATTATTAAAAATAAGTAAAATATTTTGACCTAATTTTGGAATGAAGAGTTTGTTCTCTTCACCTTCCACAGGGTAGCAGCACCTTGCTTTTTTTTTTCCCTGGGTAAGCTATGGAAGAGAATTGGCCACTCTCCCAGTGTTTTTGACAGTTTCTGAAATCACCTTTTTAAAGAATGAGATGAGGCTGGGCGTGGCAAACTGCATGTCTGCAATCCTAGTATGTCTGAGGCTGCTGCAGGAGCTTGGGGAGTATGAGGCCAGCTTGGGATAGGTAATGGGGAAGAGGAGGGGAGGGGAGAGATTCACATCACCCTTAGGCAGTGATTTGAAAAGGCAACAGCTAAGAGGAGGGGGGAGTGTGGTAAAATATATTAAGACGATCTCGCACTGTCGAGGACAGTTTCAGATCTCTGGCTTGGTGTGATAAGAGCTTACCACTTTTCCAGGTTGTAATGCAGTTCCCTTCCGTATGAGTGTGGCAACCTGAGCCCACCTTGAAGGAGATTTTAATGATTCTTAGCAACTGCCTGTCAAAGTGATGTGTTTCTTCCTTCCTATCATTGGGCGAGACTCAGGCACATGGTGCACAGCCAACAACTGCAAGGGAGGCTGGGAGTGTGGTCTTCAGTGGACTCAGGGGAAAACTTGGGGGCCGTATCAGTTCATGGAGCCAAAGTACCCCACCTTTTCTCTCCCTACGCTGGCCTTTTCTGACCCGTTGACCATCATTTTACTGTCCACATCTGAGCTTCCTGTGAGGGTGCTGACATCATCTCATCACTCTGTTTGGTTTGTTTGTTTGTAAGGGAATTTTGATTAGTGCCAGCCTTGAAATTTTGCTTTTCAGTTTGCTCAGTCTTTCCCAGCCCAACCGTCTTTTTTCCCCATTTTTTACTTTCCAAAGATTCCATTGGCATATAATCACCACCACGAGGAAACTCTCCTTATCTCAAATGCATTACTCAGTTTCCCCCACCTTAATCAAATGACAGGTTCTGCGTGCATGATTTGCGATTGAGCACCATCTTCTAACCCCTGAGGCTGTGTGGTGTTTTCCTGTCCCACAGGCTCTTACCCTTTAGGAATGACCCTTTAGGTCATTATCGAGGGCAAGGTCACAGATGAATCACCAAGCCATTCACCATCGAGCAAAGAAATGTGGGTGTTACGGTGATTTTGCTAAGGCTCTGAAACACAGCATTTCCCATCTGTTCATAAAGTAGCCTGCTTGGTACATACAGCGTGGCCATAAATGTTCTTATGTTCCCTGGACGCTTGCTTTCAGTCACGAACTGGCCCATGCTCAAGGAAAGAATGGCAGCATACCTCTTCGGGCCCTTTTGGTTCTTTTCCATCAGTATATTCAAACAAAGCGAAATTGCCTGACTCTTTATAATATGTCCTTTAGTGTGTTTAAACTTGCAAAATTATCCCTACAGATGACAAATTGTAAACATTATACAAAACCGCAGGCCTGGTTCAAGGCCTATCTCAGTTTTCCGCTGACATTCACCCTTCTTAGAAATGTTTAAAGTGTTTTAGGAAAATGGAGGTAGGCAAACAGGCTTATCGGCAGTTAAAAAAAAAAATCATTGATTCTAATTAAGAGGCGTCACATATGCAGAAACAAAGCAGCTTTTGTGTGAGGAAAGCCGACCTGCTCTCTCAGATGTGTGGAGTGCTTTCCAGTGGTTCTAGATAATCATGCTGACAAAGTTTCAGGGCCCTGACCTTTTGGCCCATCTCAAGTGATTCAGCTGTACTTGTTGAAACTTGTTTAAGGTGTTAGTTGGAGGTGTGCTGGGTACAGTTGTTGTAAAAACACAGTCGCGGCAAAGCAAGCTGTGTTTCTGAGAGCCTGGAACTGCCTCTGAAACAGAGGCGGGAAGCACCGGCTTTCTTGGGGCAAAGTCTGAGCACATTGAAGCTGTTTACTCCAGGTAGCAAGCGTTTCCCATAGCTGCCCAGTGTACTGACCCATTGCTGGTGAGGACTCCAGCATCTCCGGCTGTCTGGGTCAGCCTGATCCTCTTCCATTGTGTGTTCCTGGAAGGTTGCATTTAGATTGTGACCCCGATTTTATGCTGTGTCCACAGAATGGGGTCTTTATGGCGGAACCAGTCAAGGAAGGCACTGTACAATCCGAGCAAATAATGGAGAAATCACTCTAATTGCTTACTCGATTGAGATGTTAAATCAAAATCAACAACTGGGCCGCCCGTACTTTCCTTGAATTCAGAACTTAAGAAAAAAAGTGAATTTCTAGACCATAGGGTCAAGTACATAGATCTTGGTGAATCAATGGGCAATTTAGCTGTGAATTAAGAGTACATATTGACCATTTGTACTGCCAATGATTTATTTTCAAAGAGTCCCATGAAAGGCATTTCTAGTTGCCTGATTGTATATTTCCTCCAAAGATTGCCTTGCTAATTACCATCAGTGAGTAATAGGGATTGCCAAAAAGAAAAAAATATTCATTGTATCCCAAAGGAATGATACTGCCAACTGTCTGATGGGCTCCTGCTATACTTATCAAAGAGCTGCACCCGGGAGTGAAATTCTGAAGTTGGATTCTCCCTTAGCTAAGATTGGATTGAAGGTGTCTGCAATGGCGTCCAGTTTCAAAATTCTTAAATACAGAATTCATGCATTTTTTTTTACACAGAACAGAGCATTCTACTGACCCATCACGACATCACGTTGTTTTGTTTCCTCTTTCACTTTTGCAAAAGCGAGTGTGATCCACAGTTCAGAAGCAGAAAGGAAACACAAAGAAATCTACGATGATGTGGAAAAAAAAAAAAGCAAAGAGTACTTGTATAATTGCTTCCCTTAACTTTCTTAAATATTTAAATATCTGGTTTACGTAATGGCGAGTTGTTCATCTAATTATAGGTATGCGTGCTCTCTGTGGTCTCAGAAAGTGACCCTTAGTTGCAAAACAGAATAAAGGCTCTACTCACTGTCTGCCTCACTCATGCGTGGAGCAAGGATTTCTGCCAGTCCCTCCCTGAGCAGTGGGGTTAGAACAGGGCAGGGTCAAGCTAACCCCAAGTTATGTCTTCCTTGACCTTACACTCTGAAGAGGAAGGTAGTGAGCACTGTAGATAGAAAGGGAACATGATTCTACATTGAGGGGAGGGATTTGGGCCTGTGTGTTGTAGACACATGAATGAGTGGCCTGAAAAGATTGTACAGAGGAAAGAGGAGATGGAGTTTGGGGAACTCCGAGGACCAGACTGTTTAGGGCCTTGCAGAGCCCAGTAAGGATGGCTTTGAGTGGAAGAAGGTTAGGATCTGATTTGTGCTGGAATCCCTGAGTGCTGTGTAGAGAGTAGATTGGGAACAAAGGAGATACAGTGGGAGTTCAGGAGTTGGGTTACAGCAGTAGCCTTCTGTCTGTCTTACTTATGTCTAACAGTAGAAATCCAGAGATCTCTAAATACATGGCTAGCGATGACAGTGTTTTCCACAGGTTGGCCATGGGCTGTGTGAGGTGGAAATGTCACAGGTACTGCTCAGCTTTAAGCTTACCTGTCTGGAAGCCTGGACATTCCCTTTAACTGACGTGGAGCTGGTTCTGGTAGAGTTGTGAAGGATGCAGTTCAGGGCTGGGCTTGTTAAGGAGTCGTTTAGACATTTAGATGCTGAGTCTGGACGTCAGGGAAGTCTTGGCTGGTATGAAGTGGGAGTCACCTGTGTGTTGTTAGCACTTAAGAGTTAGGAGACTGACTGAACTAGTTTGTAGGGAATTAAGAAACAGAATGACAATGGACTCCTCTCTGTTCTGCTTTCAGTAGCAGGCTCTGAAAGAGAAAGGAGTCAGGAGAGAAGGAAATTCCTCATTACCACACACCTTGCAGCTGCTTTTGCCCAGGACTCTTGTGTTCCCCAACCCCACCTTGTCTCTGAGTGCATGCACGAGAGTGTTTGAGCGGGGAATGAGGGGGAAAGAGTTTGGAATGAAGAGGGTATTCTAAGTCTAGTCTCCCATGGAGGCCCATAAAGCAAGGGGTACAAATGCTAAGAAAAGAAATTCATCATGGTCCTTGGCTCTTGGAATCGGAGGGCATATGGCTTGGTTCCTCTAGCAGCACGTACTGTGTGAGTGTACTGAAAAGCAGTCATCCCTCAGGATGGCATCAGGATGACAAGGAATCCAGAATCCGTATGTGCTGAGGGCATTTTAAACAGGTGGTTGTTGTTTTTATCTTCCTGAGTGTTAAATCCCAGGATGATGCGTTTTAATAAGCTAATCTGGGCGAATTTTCCGCTGTCAAGTTCTAGAATGGGTGTTCTTGGTTACCTTACAAGTTAACCTTCCGGGGGCATGTGGGATTGTCTCACACACTGTTATCAGGGTCACAGTCGAAGTATTTAGGAAGGGCTTTCGTGCTGCTTTTCACAGAGAAACCCTGTGGACCCGAGGGAATGATACTACTTTTAAGATCATCTAATTGTGTTTCTCACTGTGGACACAGCTTAATGAGAATCCTTTTGTGTACCATGTGTTGGATTTGTTTACTGTGGAATATGACAGCGAGAGAACAAGACCTTACATTCTCGCTTTTCAGAAGTTTATGATGTGCTTGTGTACGGCAATAAATGTGGCTGGCTCCAGCTGGATGCCTCCTTTGTTTGATTGTTATGTCATGTCTGCATCCAAAGAAAGGCTAAAGCCCTGCGTTTCCTTTTATATTTATTTTCCCCTTGTGCTGCCTCCCCATCTCCCTCCACCTTCCCAGCACCAACTCAGTCCTTTGTCTTTTTTCTCTCTGCAAAGCTCTTGAGAGGATAGCTCGGAGAAAAACGGAGGTTGCATGAGTCCTTAAGAGCGCTGTTTCCCATTGGGGGCTGTGAAGAAAAGTGTACTCGGTGCTTCAGGAGGGTGGCATGCAGTTTGAAGTTTATATTGTAGGGAGTTTAGGCGTATGTGGGGACCGGTTTACACATTTTTTTAGGGTAGATGATCTGACTAGGTGGGTCAGGGCATCATAGCCATAGGACTACTGATTTGGGCGTTTAGACTGGTTAATTTTTGCTGGGAAGGGACACTTGGGTATTAGAGAATGTTTAGCTCCATCCCTTTTATCTGTCTCCTAGTTAGCCTGCTACAACAGATGCCACATAAATACACATATAGGTGTTTCTGTATGCTGTATGCTGGTGGGATGTATGGCCTCCAATTGAAAGCACTATATCAGGGAAGACTGAATCAGACAGATGTATTCATGTAGAGATAGACCTCTTATTTGGAGATCCCACCCAGTGCCTGAAATGCAAAATACTTGAGTTAAGAAAACCATCTTGACTGAGAAAGGATAACTTCCCCTACTCCCTCATTAAGGACCTTGGCCCTTCTGATGGCTAGCTGCAGGGAATACTCCTGCCAGGATTGCGGACCAGAAGACGCTGTACACAGTTCCAAGCACCTGCAGACAATGCTGGTGCCTTTTCATAGGAAGCACAGAAGTCAGTGGACCCTTGGCTCCCTGTCCTAGACATTATCTAGAATTATCCTTTTTTCCCCCTTTCTTTTCTCTCTTTCCTTTTTGTAGCATGAGGTTGATCTCATGACCTTATGTGTATTATGCAGATACTTTGCTGTTGAGATTCATTCTCAGGCCTAGACTTTGTTTCTGGGGGTGCTCACAAGGCAGAGATAGTACGATATTTGAAAGCCAGCACATTGTATCCTTAGATGACAGCAATTATTATCAATCATTACCAGCCTTTGAACATTCATGTGGAAGCCATAGATAACTGAACATGGACAGAGCTTACCTACTCAAAATTTCAAGTTTACTGCATGTGTCTGTGATCGCGCTGTCTCTTGGTTCTAGAAATGAAGGGCCCAGTTCAGAGTTTTGCTTTTGGTGTATAATGAATGGTTCATTAGTTGGGAAGGGTTTTTTTTTTGTTTTTTGTTTTTTGTTTGTTTGTTTTTGTTTTTGTTGTTGTTTTATTTATTTTTTATTTTTTTAGTTCTGTGATCCAACTCTACTCAGCAAAGCTGAACGGGGCTCTCAGTCTGCCACCATGTCAAAGCTCACAGTACTTGCAAAATTAAGTGTAAGCAGTTTAACAAGCAGCTTTCCAGATCATGATCAGAAACATAGTAGTAGCGTAATTATCAGTGGTTACATTTGTTACACTTGTAAGAATAATTCCTACCAAGAATTCCTAACTTTAGCTAACTTGCTCCACACAGCAGACTCCAGGTAAGACTGGGTTTTGAGATACTTAGTAGTAGTTGGGCACATTCACACATAAGAGCGGCTTTATGTGGCTTACACAGAGCAATAAACACCCTATTTAGCCCACGACAGAAGAGAATTATGTGACAACAGCTGTATTAGGACCTTCACTTTGAACAGGAGAGTTAATCAGTGTCCAAGGTCTGAGACACACTGCAGGGAAGCTCCGATCTGCGGGAGATAGTACCATCCTCCTGTCTTAGGTTTACACAGCCCAGCCCCAGGCACACAATCACCGCCTTCGCACAATGGCCCTTAGAGGGAAAGAAGCTGGTGGGAACGTTTCTCTTCATTGTAAAATTTGGGAGCAGCTCCTGGGATATTTTTCCCTCAAGGTTACTAGCTAGAAAGTATTGGACTATGAACAAGGACCCAGGGTTGTATTTTTCAACCAGTGTCTTTTCCAGACAACCTCCTATAAAGTTACGGTGAGGCATTTCACTGCATTCTGTACGCAGTTGCTTCTCCCATCCCATTCCAGCTCCCCCCCATTCCCCCCCATGGCTACTCTATTGCCTGGATTTAAGGGAAGCATTTATTTTGCTTTCCCACTGGTGGTGTGAACAGGAGGCCCTGCAAGGGGCACAGTTCCCAGGACTCATTGCGCTCCGTCCTGGTAAGGCAGTTTCGTTGCCAGTGCAGAGTTAAAATGACTCTCTGTGCCGGAAACTCACAAGACCTGGCCCCACCTCAAACACTATATAACTTTTTACTGCCGCTTATAGAAATAGTTGCGCAGCCCAGCTAAAGGCAGAAGAAAGGTTTCCTCCGGCTTTACAGCTTTGGCTAAGGGAAGACCTCAGCATTCGATAGTCATTTCGTCTTGTTTATAGCAATGGGGCCATGGAACTATGTCCTTTTTCTGAGTTGGGTTACTGTAGAAGAATTCATTTATACCTAAGAAAAACTTACACACCTCTGAATTGTATAGCCAACTAGTATTAGAAGTGAGGTGTTTTTATCTTTTCTGTGCAGGTTTTTTTTTTAACACTTTTTTTTATTTTCTATATTCTTTGTTTACATTCCAAGGGCTTTCCCCTTTCCCAGTTACCCCCACCATACGTCCCATAAGTCCTCTCGCCCCCCAATTATTATTCCCCAATCACCCTCCCCCACACACACACACCATTTCTGGATCTACAAAACTGGATCCAATCTTTTCAGGCCCAGGGTCCTCTCCTTTCTTCTTCTTGGGAATCATTTGACTTGCTAATTATGCCTTGAGAATTTAGGGCTTCTGGGCTCATTAATATCCAGTTATCAGTCATTGCATTTCTTGTGTATTCTTTTGTGATTGGGTTAACTCACTTAGGATGATATTTTCCAGATCTAACCATTTGCCTACAAATTGCATGAATTCATTATTTTTAATTGCTGAGTAGTATTCCATTGTATAAATATACCACATTTTCTGTATCCATTCCTCCTTTGAGGGATATCTGGGCTCCTTCCAACTTCTGGCTATTATAAACAAGGCTGCTATGAACATTGTGCAGCATGTGCAGGGGAATCCTCTGGGTATATGCTCAGGAGCGGTATGCCAGGGTCCTCTGGAGGTGACATGCCCAGTTTTCTGAGGAACCGCCAAAGTGATTTCCAGAGCGGCTTTACCATTTTGCAATCCCACCAACAATGGAGGAGTGTTCCTCTTTCTCCACATCCTCGCCAGCACCTGTTGTCTCTTGAGTTTTTAATCTTAGCCATTCTGACTGGTGTGAGGTGGAATCTCAGGGTTGTTTTTATTTGCATTTCCCTTATGACTAATGATGTTGAACATCTCTTAAGGTGTTTCTCGGCCATTTGAATTTCTTCTTGTGAAAATTCTTTGTTTAGCTCTGTACCCCATTTTTTGATAGGGTTATTTGGTTCTCTGGGGTCTAACTTCTTGAGTTCTTTGTATATATTGGATATCAGCCTTCTGTCGGATGTGGGGTTGGTGAAGATTTTTTTCCACTTTGCTGGTTGCTGTTTTGTCCTTCTGACAGTGTCCTTTGCCTTACAGAAACTTTGTAATTTTAAGAGGTCCCATTTGTCAATTCTTGATCTTAGAGCATAAACTATTGGTGTTTTGTTCAGGAACTTTCCCCCTGTGCCCATGTCCTCCAGAGTCTTCCCAAGTTTCTTTTCTTTTTCTTTTTTTTTTAAGTTTCTTTTCTAATAGTTTCAGTGTGTCTGGTTTTATGTGGAGGTCCTTGATCCGCTTGGAGTTGATTTTTTTTAAACAATATTTTTGTTGTTATTGCATACTTCCGTTAGACACGGAGCCTGGACAGAATTCTCTGCTATACTGTCTCATGTTCCAGAAAGTATCTGTCTTCTTGCCACAGGTGATTAGTTTTGTGCCCTTAGAATTTATGTGAGGAAAAAAAAAGAATTTATGTGAGAAGGCGTGGTTAGTGATTAGGATTAGGTTGTAGCATTTCAGCCCACCGGGGAACAAGGCTGATTAAAACTGAACAAGTGGAGATGCTGCTGTGAGCCCCATCTTCTTACAGTCCCATCTCCTCTGACCCCTGTCTCAGGAATTCTGTTACCAATATGTTTGTACATCCTGTGCTTTTCCCTGTATCCACGTCCTGAGGGTAAATTTCATTTCACGCATTTACATTATAGTAAGGGATTAATAAAGATGCACTAAAAGAGGGCAATTAAAAGGATATGATGTAATACAAGTGATATGAATGTTCTCTCTTTCTCAGAAAGAGAACTGTGTCCAGAAGAGAATTGAACTGTTTGCCTACTTCACTGAGACAATGTGAGATGACCCAGTGTCTATCTGATGCGAAAGGGGAAGATGGCGTAAGCATTGTGCTGTTGTGCTGGGCTGTTGCTAGTGCTACAGTGTGACAGAAGAAGCGTCGCTGAGCTACGCTAACCCACTCACCCACCTCCTCACCCGCGTGAACCCGTGGAGCGGGGAGATTGCTCCTTGAGCTTCCTCTACCACAGGCTCCTGGCCTCTCCGCAGCCCATTCAGGTGCTCTTTCTGCCATTACTTTCATTGTTGTGACAGCAGAAGGGTCTCAAGAGACTAAGGGTTGCAGGGTTCTTGCCTTGGTCTCAAAGGCAGCAGAAGCCACTGAGATGTTCTCAGAGAAGGAATAGATTAAGCATAGTTAAATACTGGGTTGTCATGCAGAACACCCATCTGTCAAAAACAGTGAAAACCAAACCAGGGCCCAGCGCTGGTCCAGCAGATTGATGGCATCACATAGGATTTAGCAACCAGAACTTTCACCTGTCCCTTTGTGTCCCAGATGTCAGGACACTGTCATCTGTACATCCTTCCTAAGACTGTGGGTCAGAGTGGGGTGAACTAGATGTCTGCTGGAGACAAGTTCTGATCTGCAGAACATCAGTAGTTGAGGTGCTCTTAAAGTGTATGTTCTGGAAAGCTAACTCCTGCAAACTTGTGATTTAGCACATTCTGACCTGGACATACTAATTTTACATGGGAATTTTCCAGTGCTTCTGGCAATATATGAATGCTAATCTGGGGGACATGAGTGGGTGAGCTTACAGGAAAATGAATTCATGAAGCTGTCAGCATTTAAGTCATGGTCCCTGGAACTTTGTATCTCAACTTGGATTGTAACTCATAACTATACAAAGACAACATAACGATGGTGGATGCTTCAGCTATTGGTGGGAGAGCATATTTAAATACATCAAGAGAACAGATTGGATTCAGAGACATGAAAATTCTACAGCTCTGTGGCACAACTTACCGCTGGAAGGAAGGAAACACTACAGAGGCCTCAGTTCCCATGCAGTCATTCTTAGGGGAATTCATTTACTGGGTTCAGCAGCCAGTTGGGCTGTGTGTGTGGGTTGCTTCGTTCAGGGGTGAGGGTTTGTTGATGCGATGTGTCACACGTCTGTCATACTGCATATTGATCTCGCTCATGGAGAGCTTTAGTGGTGTTCCTTCTCTGTCTTTTATCTTCCATTCCTCTATTCATTATTCCTAGTGAACCCTCCTTGTCCCTATTAGTCATTCTTGTCACAGAACAGGTCATTAGGAATATCCCAAGGTCAGTGAAATGGCGAGGCTCTGTGTTTCTGCAGTTTTAAAGAACACAACCCAGACTTACATAAAGGAATTTGCATAGGAGTAAAAATAAATACTATGTTTTGAGTATGGGGTCATCCTTAGCATCAGTGAGAAACGGAGGTCTGAGAGAGTGACATTTATTTTTATATTCATGTTTCTGACCTGAAGAAGCTGCTCTTCAATTATTCAGATCCCTCTTGGGTGGCAGAATCCATGGGCCTTTCAAGTGTCATGCTGAGACCTTGCTGTTCAAGAGTTAGGAACTGTTTCTGACATACACAAACCAGGAAGGATGATACAGCATACACCCAAGTAAGCCAGTGGAACAGATGGGAGTTCAGGGATGACATATACATGAAGGCTTTGCAGCCTGGGAGAGAGAGAGAGAGAGAGAGAGAGAGAGAGAGAGAGAGAGAGAGAGAAAACGAGAACCGATTGCTGTGGTTTAGTATATGCTGTAACCAGGCTCCCTTGGGTTCTTGGGACACCGTCCCGATCAAATGCTCTTGTTCACTGCAGTCAGTATGCAGAGAGAACATATTGATGACATTAGTCATGGCACTTCACATTCACCAACAGCAGCATAGTGCACACCTATAGCAAATGCTTCTGTCAAAAAGTCCCACCGTAAAGGCGAAGCTAGTGTAGGTGGCCATAACATGTGCCTCTTCCTCCATCTGCCTTCTATGGAGTATGATGATGGGACCTCAGTAAAGAACAGAACATCAGGTTAGCCCACTCCCATTCTGGCCCAGGGTTTCCTGAAGACCTGAATTTCCCCTTTTCCTTCTTCCAGGTCAGATGCCCAATAGCATGGCTGTCTTCATTCAACAGTCCCACCCACCTCTCAGTTCTGGAAGAACATTCCCTTTAGTCTCTTAACTTCTATCTAAGCAGCTCAGGTGGCAGCAAATTCAGCAGGATGCCCCGCCCTGTATCAGTTTGGAGAGGTGCACTTTCCAAACCCAGAGGGTTTGTGGTGACAGTTTTAAGAAGTCTCCCAGGGGAGTGTCTTCTAAGTTACTCCACTCGTCCTCTCATTGTCTAGCTTAGAGCTCTCTTGCTCCCGTCATCTCCATAGCTTATGCTTGGAAGATTAGATCATTAGATCATATCTCATATAACTTTTCTAAGCTTGGGAAGAGAAGAGCCCTTCTCTGTAAATAGCTGCAGAGAAAAGGTGATTTTTAGCTTACCCTCATCCACCAACTTTCAATAAGAGTCAATTCCCTGAGCCAAGCCCCACTGTTCAAAAATGGTTACTGAATTAAAGAAAGGGCCATTGAGAACTTAAGTCCCAGAATTATTCATAGAATGAATGTGTTAACTTTTGAATGCAGTATGAGTTAACAATACAAATGGCCTTTCAGTTGGAACTATTTTTGGACTAGTTGTGGGAGTGATTCTGTCTATGTCTCTAACAGCTGGTAGGGGAGAGGAACCAAACACGTATATTTACCTCCATCTAAATAGAGTTAATTAACAGCAAATCATCTGATTATTTTAGTTTTATGTAAAAGCACAGATTTTAAGTTACTTTTGATGAATCAGAGAAAGTATTAAGAAATGACCTACCTAATACTTTAATCAACAGACTTACCTTTTGTCCTTTTTTCCATATTTTTCTTTAAAACATTTTGCTGTCTTGCATTCAGATGTATATTGTTAGACACAAGAAAACGGAGAATTACTTTTTAGCCTGGATTGCTGGCTCTGATCTAAATCAGGAAGAAGACCCAGATTTGGAGCTGATTGGGTTTGATTTTGTTGATGCCAGGAAAGTTACCTCACTCTAGAAGCTCACTCTAGAAGCGTGGGTTCTTAGACTGCAGAGAGGAGGTGGCCCTGGCTGACCCGTGGAGTCCTCGCAGGGGTTAGAGGCGCTAATGAAGTGTTCTGTCCTGAACAGTGGATGAGAGCTCAGCGGTCTATCAGCGCCTCTTTCCTTTTGTGTGGGCCGCTTGGGGGTCAGCTCAAGGATGAGGAAAGTCAGAGGAGAGAATGGGTGTCTTCAGAGAGCAGGGCTGTTGGTGAGGAAGATGAAGCTCCACTAAGCCTCTTTCTCAAATCCCGACCTTTCTCTTCACCCTACTGTGTGACCCGCGATCTTCACTCTTAAATCCTGTCGTACCTAGTGGCCACTCTTGAGCTATCTTGACTGACTTCAAGCCAGGATCTGTAGCTGTGGGTGAATATTCCCAGCTCTGTACTCATTAAGACAGAGTTGGAAAACATGCAACTTTCTGGTTTTGTCATGAGATCTTTTCATTTACATCAGTTTGGGACTGCTCAGAATTTGAATGTCTCGCTCTGTATAGCATGAAATAGCACCCAGTAACAAAGTTGATGCTTACATGTAGAGGATGTCTTGCTCCACACACATGTTCATTTCAAATTGGATGAATATTGGCAGATTTCTCTATGGGGAGGCCACATTGATTTCATGCTTAATTAGAATATCATTCTCTGTCTTTGTCTCTTTCTCTCTCTCTGTTTCTTTTTTAATTTTTTTAGAAAGAATTATTTTATTTATATGAGTACATCGTAGCTGTCTTTAGACATACCAGACGAGGGAATCAAATCTTATTATAGTTGGTTGTAAGCCACCATGTGGTTGCTGGGAATTGAACTCAAGACCTCTTGAAGAGCAGCCAGTGCTTTTAACTATGGAGCCATCTCTCCAGCCCCCCCCCCCGTTTCTCTCTGTTTCTCTCTGTTTCTCTCTGTTCTCTCTCTCTCTCTCTCTCTCTCTCTCTCTCTCTCTCACACACACACACACACACACACACACACACACACACACCCTCTGTTCATGCTTACTAACACAGTAGGTAAGGGGCACTCACCTCTTTAAGAATCTGATGACTTGTCTTCGATTAGTTTTTTATCACTGCGACAAACTGCCAGAAGTAAAGACTTAGTTTGCCTCCTCATTTTAGAGGGTTCAGCCCATGGTCAGTTGGCTACATTACCATTGAGTCTATGGAAGCAGACATCATGGCGATGAGGGTGTGACAGAGGTTGACCTGGTCTTACATGAAAAGTAAAACAGAAGAAGACCAGCATGTCAATGTCCCTTTCAGGGACACATTTCCAGTGGTCAGACTTGCTTGCCCTAGGCCCTATCTTGCAAAATTCCTGCCTTGTCCCACCAGCACCACAGACTGATAGCTAGCCTTCTGCATGCAGGTCTTTGAAAGTTATTTAAGATCCAGACCATCACCCCTTTCCTGTTTCTCAGCCCACCTTCCTTCCTGACACATTCTCCATGTATTCCTGTTTATCATCTGGTACTGTAGGTCGGGATTTTAGGTTGCATAGAGTTATATCTAACCAAGAGCCCATATGTTGGCAAAAATAATGAATGAAAAAAGGAATATCATTCAGGATCTTTTTAGTTAATAGAAAATTATTAAGTTAACATGGCTTAGAATTCTCCAGTTGGGGTAATGAGACTTTATGAGATAAAGACCCAGACATATTGAAATATTGACAAGTCTTTCCGTCAGCTTGACCTGACATGACTGTGGGATGCATCTTTGAAGTGAATGGATTAAAATTCAAATGGAAAGTATTTCACACCCCTAGGGACAAGACTCCTAGCTGGCTGGTGGAGATGCTGTTGGTGTGACAATCTCAGTGGTGGGTCAGGGCTGGAGCTACAGGCACCTTGGTTTGTGGTGAGATTTTTCACACAGGGGTGAGTCTGTTGGGGGGGGGTCACCAGCCAGAATGCAGCCCTGAGAGGAAGCCAGATAGATGCTTTCTGGAAGATGAGGAGGACAGTGGGAACCTGTGGAAGGAACAGGTCATAAAAGGCCAGCCATATCGCAGCTCTGTTTAGAAATAGGGTTTGGGGATTTTAGCTTTATTTCTGGGACAATTACTTTGTGGTAGGTAGGGTATGGGGTAGAAAATACCTCTGCTCTCTACAAGCCTGGAGAGCTCACCATTCACTGAGGTGAGACAGAAGGGGTAGCCAAGGAACAGAATTCATGGATACCACACTCGTTCTGTCAAGAGCAGGAGATAAGGGCAAACCTCTTTGGTCCATGCTAACAGAAGCCCCGTCCTTTCTGCAGATGCAGACTTTTCCTGCTTCATTACTTTAGTAGTGAAGGCACCTGGGGATTACATTTTAATGATTTTATTTTTATATTTTAGAGATACTTTGCCTAATAATTTGATATTATATAATTTTCTTTCCATTATATTCAGATATTTGCATGCCATGATCCATGTATGTAAATACATAGTTTCTTTTTTTATTGGATATTTTCTTTATTTACATTTCAAATGTTATGCCCTTTTCCCGATTTCCACCCCGTTCCGGGAAACCCCCTATCCCATCCTCCTTCCCTTGCTTCTATGAGTTAATTTTATATCTAGTCACTTGGTTAAAGTTGTTTATCAGCTAGAATTTCAAGTATTATATTGAATAGATAGGGAGAGAGTGGGCTGCCTGGTCTAGTCCCTGATTTTAGTGGGATTGCTTCAACTTTCTCTGCATTTAGTTTGATCTTGGCTTCTGGTTTGCTGTATATTGGTTTTACTACATTTAGGTATGGGCCTTGAATTCATGTTCTTTCCAAGACTTTTATCATGAAGAGGTGTTGGATTTTGTCAGATGCTTTCTCAGCATCTAATGAAGTTATCAAGTGTTTTTTTTTCTTTGAGTTTGCTTATGTGGTTAGTGTATTACATTGATGGATTTCTGTATATTGCATCCCTGGGAAGAAGCCTACTTGTTATAGTGTTCTAGGATTTTGTTGGCAAGAATTTCATTGAGTATTTTTGCATCAGTGTTCATAAGGGAAATTGGTCTGAAGTTCTTTTTCTGTATTTGGTCTTTGTGTGGTTTAGGTATAAGTGTAACTGTGGCTTGATAGAATGAATTGGTAGTGTTTCTTCTGTATTTGTTTTGTGCAATAGTTTGAAGAGTATTGGTATTAGGTCTTCCTTGAAGGTCTGATAGAATACTCTACTAAACCCATATGGTCCTGGGCTTTTTCTTTTTTTGTTAGGAGAATATTAATGACTGCTTCTATTTCTTTAGGGGTTATGGGACAGTTTGGATGTTTTATCGGATCCTGTTTTAACTTTGACACCTGGTATCTGTCTATAAAATTGTTCATTTCATCCAGACCAGTTGTGTTGAGTATAGGCTTTTGTAGTAGGATCTGTTGATTTATTTGAATTTCTTCAGTTTCTGTTGTTATATCTCCCTTTTCATTTCTGATTTTATTAATTTGATACTGTCTCTGTGCCCTCTGGTTAGTTTCGCTAAGGGTTTATCTATCTAAAAACCAGATTTTGTTGATTCTTTGTATAGTTCTTTTTGTTTCTACTTGAGTTTTTGTTTCTTCCCTGAGTTTTAATATTTCCTTCCATCTACTCCTCTTGGGTGGATTTGCTTCTTTTTGTTCTAGAGCTTTCAGGTATGCTGTCAAGCTGCTAGTATAAGCTCTCTCCATTCTCTTTTTGGAGGCACTCAGAGCTATGAGTTTTCTTCTTACCACTGCTTTCATTGTGTTCCATAAGTTTTGGTATAATGTGTCTTCATTTTCATTAAATTCTAAAAAGTCTTTAATTTCTTTTATTACTTCCTTGACCAAGGTATCATTGAGTAGAGTTGTTCAGCTTCCATGAATATGTGTGCTTTCCATTGTTTTTGTTGGAATTTAAGACCAGCCTTAGTCCGTGGTGATCTGATAGGGTGCATGGGGTTATTTCAGTCTTCTTGTATCTGTTTTGTTACCAATTATATGGTCAATTTTGGAGAAGGTACCATGAGGTGCTAAGAAGGAATATTCTTTTGCTTTAGGATGAAATGGTGTGTGTGTGTGTGTGTGTGTGTGTGTGTGTGTGTGTGAGAGAGTGAGTGTATTCATTTGGCTCATAAATTCTGTGAATTTCATGGTATCTCTGTTTAGTTTCTGTTTCCATAATCTGTCCATTGCTCAGAGTGGAGTGTTGAGGTTTCCCACTATTATTGTGTGGGGAGCAATGTCTGCTTTGAGCTTTAATAATTTCTTTTTAACAATGTGGGTGCCCTTGCATTTGGAGCATAGATGTTCAGAATTGAGAGTTCATCTTGGTAGATTTTTTTTTCTTTGGCCAGTATGGAGTGTCCTTCCTTATCTTTTTTGATAATTTTGGTTGAAAGTTGATTTTATTCTATATTTATTATAATGGCTACCCCAGCTTGTTTCTTAGGACCATTTGCTTAGAAATTGTGTTCCAACCTTTTATTCTGAGGTAGTGTCACCGAGGTGCATTTCCTGTATGCAGCAAAATGTTGGGTCCTGTTTATGTATGGTAGTCTATGTCTTTTATTAGGGGAATTGAGTACATTGATATTAAGAGATATTAAGGAAAAGTGATTGTTGCATCCTGTTATTTTTATTGTTAGAAGTGGAATTATGTTTATGTGACTATATTCTTTTGGGTTTGTTGAAAGATTACTTTTTTGCTTTTTCTAGGGTGTAGTTTTCCTCCTTGTGATGGTGTTTTCCATATATTTTCCTTTGTAGACCTTGATTTGTGGAAAGATACTGTGTAAAATTGATTTTGTCACAGAATATCTTGGTTTCTCCATCTATGGTAATTGAGAGTTTTGCTGGGTCTAGCAGCCAGGCCTGGCTGGCATTTGTGTTTTCTTAGGGTCTGTATGACATCTGCCCAGGATCTTCTTCTAGCTTTCATAGACTCTGTTGAGAAGTCTGTTATAATTCTGATAGATCTTCCTTTACATGTTACTTGACCTTTTTCTCTTACTGCTTTTAATATTCTTTGTTTTGTGCACTTGGTGTTTTGATTATTATGTGATGGGAATAATTTCTTTCCTGCTCCAGTCTTTTTGTAATTCTTAAGGCTTCTTGTATGTTCATCTCTTTCTTGAGGTTAGGGAAGTTTTCTTCTATAATTTTGTTGAAGAAATTCACTGGCCCGTTAAGTTGGGAATTTTCACTCTCTTCCATACACATTATCCTTAGGTTTGGTTTTCTCATTGTGTCCTGGATTTCCTGGATGTTTTGGGTTAGGAGCTTTTTGCTTTTTGTGTTTTCCTTGATTGTTGTGTCAATGTTTTCTATGGTATCTTCTGTACCTTAGATTCTCTGTTCTATCTCTTGTATTCTGTTGCTGACTACTGATTTCTTTCCTTGGTTTTCTATCTCTAGGGTTGTCTCCCTTTGTGATTTCTTCATTGTTTCTACTTCCATTTTTAGATTATGGATAGTTTCGTTCATTTCCTTTGCCTGTTTCATTATGTTTTCCTGTAATTCTTTAAGGGATTTTTGTGTTTCCTCTTTAAGGGCTTCTAGCTGTTTACCTGTGTTCTCCTTTATTTCTTTAAGGGAGTTATTTATGTCCATCTTAAAGTCCCTATCATCCTCATGAAAAGCGATTTTAGATATGAATCTTTTTTTTTTTTTGAGTGATGGTGATTTTAGTACTTGCTGTAGTCGAAGAATTGGGTTCTAATGATGCCAAGTACCCTTGGTTCCTGTTGCTTATGTTCTTACGCTTGCCTCCCACCATCTGGTTATGCCTAGTGCTACCCTCAATATAGCTCACTGGAGCCTGCCCTTCCTTTGTTCCTGGTTGTGTCAGAACTCTTCAGAGTCAAGCTGTCTTTGTGATCTTGTGATTCTGTTATCCTGTGATTCTGAGATATACTGGGTGTGTCAGAGCTCCTGGGAGTCAAGCTGCCTCTTGGACCCTGAGATTCTGGTATGAGTAATCTCCTGGGATGCTGTGATTCTGTGATCCTGGGTGTATTAGAGTGTCTGAGAGTGGAGCTTCTCATTGTTGTGGGACTGGCTGCAGAGTTCGCTCCCAAGATGTGCTTAGGGCACCTGCTCAGACAGGAAGGAAGCGTTGGCACTGGCTGGGCGGGATTCCAGGGTCCCTGGACCCAGTTGGTTCCCTATGATCATGGGCATGTAGAGTGCCTGGGAGAGGAGCTTCCTCTGGGTGTTGTGATACATAGTTTCTTATTAACTTTTATCCACTCTTAAAGATTAGACTTTTCTTGTATTTGTTTCATTTTGAAGGTAAATCTGCAGTAAAACCATGTATTTCATAGGTCATTCCTATCTTCTTCTGCCCCTGGTGTACTGGAACCATGTATATCTTTAGAAACATGACTTTCAGGAACCTCATCACAGTTGTGATGGACATGAATACTTGGATGAGTAAGAGCCATCAAATTGTAGCCTAGGACAGAGTAACTCTGGGCCAATTCATGAGACAAATGCAAAGCTAAAGAATGCACCCTTTAAAGCACACAAAGACAGCATTTCCAGTAGCTTTAACACAGACAGTGGATTGAGATGTTTCTGTCAAAACTGAGTCCTTGGTAACTCCCTCTCAAGAACTGTGTCTTCCATTGTCTTCCTTTTGGGTGAGGACAGGACTTTGGCGCCTCTGTCCTGGCAGACTGCCATGTGGGGTTTGGCTGTGAAGTACCTGAAAAGGAGCCCGGATACTGAAATCGTTTATCTGGTGCTCAAGAAATCATTGTGACAATATTGGATCGTTGGTTTTGAACAGTAATATAACTTCCTTGCAATCTGCAATTCCCTCTCAAAATTAGCTTGAGGGACAGACATGCTGGTAGGTCACTTTGGATTTGTATGGGCAGGGTAAATAAAAAGGGGGTATGCTTCTCACTGCAGGGACACTGACCAGGTCCCAACAACAACAACAACAACAACATCATCATCATCATCATCATCATCATCATCATCACTTCTCCTCCTCCTATTCCCCTTTCTCTCCTCCACTTCCCCCTCCTCTCCCCACTCCAATATTTATTTGTAGGCCCACACTAGGCTCATAAGGAAATGGCCAAGTCAGTAGATTGTTATCGTCCCAATAGGAAAGATTTGTGTACAAGAAGCTAATTCCTCTTCTCAACCTCCTCTTCTCATTTTCCCCTCACCCTCTGTGCTGTTGGGAAGTGGGTGTTTTCAAGTTTTAGGACTTATCCAGAATTACTGTGCCCGTGATCTAACCCTAAACAATGTCAAACCAGCCATTCTTTTTGACTGGGGGCTTGTTATAGCCTGGGAGGTGGATTCTGTCTGAAGTAGTGTGAAGGTCAGTGAGTGCCATTCATGTGCACACATAGTCACGGGGAGGTAGTCGAGGCATGAACGGCTCTCTGAGCCAGCTCAGGAGGCAGGAGGTTCTGTGTGTGGTGAGTGGAGAAGGAGCTGGGATGGCTGGAGACCATGGGAGCTTTGGGCAGACTCGGAAGATGAGTTAGAGGTTAGAGGGGAACTGGGCTCCCTGGGGCCTGTCTGCTCACATGCTGGTGTGGGTCCTCAGCATTCTGACTTAGTGCTCGGGGGATACTTAGTGGACCTCTATGAATCCAGGGGTGATGGAGTTTCTATTGTAGTTTTGTTTTTTGTCTCTTACCTTTTCTGCCCCATTTCCATTCCATCTTTCTTTCCCATCTCTTCCCCCTGCCCACTCCATGTCTTGCCCTACCTAGTCACTTTTTCTTTTTCTTTTCTTCTTTTACCGCATCTCATTCTGTAGCCCAGGCTTCCCTGGAACTCAACAGCAATCCTGCTGCCTCAGCCTCCAGAGTGCTGTGATCACTCTGTGATCTATAATGTCCAGTTGTCCAGCTGTTTTTTTTTCGAGACAGTGTTTCTCTGTGTAGTCCTGGCTGTCCTGGAACTCACTCTGTAGACCAGGCTGGCCTCGAACTCAGAAATCCGCCTTCCTCTTCCTCACAAGTGCTGGGATTAAAGGTGTGCGCCACCACGCCCAGTTACAGTTGTCCAGCTTTAATGTCCCTGTTTCTACAAATAGATTTTAAACATACAATCTGCCCTGTTTGCTCTTCTCTGAAGCAAGACCTTTCAGACAGCTTCCTGCTACTCAAAGGTCTAGAGAAACTGGACTTTTAAATCTTCCAGGAAATTGTTGATCATTTTCCCACAAAAGGCTGGCCTTTAAGAATCCATTTTTGTTTTGTGTTTCACCTCAGAACTTTTTTGTCATGCAGTAGTAGACCTGTGTGCATTTCAGATGCACATATATTCAAAGATTTCACTCAAACTATGTTTTGCTAATGTAAGCTGGGAAGTGAAAAATTCATATTCATCCACATCCTAAATAAGGGAGAAAAAGGCTGCTTCAGCATTCAGTGGAGCCACAGTAAACCTATTTTTCCATTTTACATATTAGTATTTTAGATTTCTTCGATTTATTCGCTTACTGACTTCAACTAAAGATAATTGTGGGTTTTCCTCATTTTAAACTCTGCCAGTTCTTAGGAAAAACCATGTCCGTTAAATGACAGATGATGGCTGTTAGTTTGTGGATGTCACGGGGATGAGATGGGCTCCGTGACGTAGGGAGGCATGACTCCGTGTGAGACTCCCAAAAGATAGTCCACGGTTGGTTAGTCTATGGAGAACTGTAAGGTTCTGTGGGCGGTGAGATCAAAAGGAGATTGCTTTACCCAGGGGCGGTGCAGAGTCCATGATCTCTCAAGTCCAGGCACAGACTGTCTAGTGCCCCTCCTTTTGTCACTCAACAGAATACCTGTGGGTAAAGAAATCCACAATCCCACATTAAGATGTACGTTGAAAATAAGACTATTGTCTGTCACCCTTCTCTAGCGCCACCCGCTTGCCCAAACGTCCTTCATCTAGTAGAGTATTAAGTATTTTATTCTAAAAGACCTTTTTGCAATCTCACCGATTTCAGTTTAGTTCAAAGTAAAAGGTGTTCTGCGTTTGTGCTGTGTTAGATTCTGGTGATTCATGCCAACAGTGGAAGAACTCCCAGTACAATATGAAACAGAATATTACATGTTCACGGAGACGGTGGGGATCTGGGGGAGTTTGCTTCGGTAACTCATGAGCGGAGGGGTGGATTGCCGCCCTGTTTGCAATCGGAGGCATAGCCCAGAGAGGATCGCTGAGGCTTGGGCCATTGTGAAGGTTCTTTAGCAAGACCAAGGACTGAGGTGGAGTGGGTCCTGGGCTCTAAGAACTCTACTCAAATAGAGAGTTGAAAATGTATGTTTGGATGGAATCAATTCAGTGATGGGTGAATGTCTATAGAGATTGCAGGCAGACATTTAGGGACATTAATCTGATGATCCTGTAAAGTTTGAATGCCATAAAAAGGTGGAGGGGAATCGATGACGTAATATACACATAGTAGGGACACATAGGACAGTTATTTCATGTAAGGAATCTTACAGTCGTGTGAAGGCTGGCACAAGGAAACTGCCCTGGCCTCGGACAGCAGCTATTTTATCAGCTGGGTGGGGTACTGAGAGGGTTGTGGTGGAAGCAGAAGGCAGGGGACCCTGAGTGAGCATCCGAAGGCAGTGGGTGGGCTCCCAAAGTGTAGCCTGCTCCACTTCTGGTCCCGTGGACCTGCTGAGCAGATACAGCAGATACAGTTCAGACAAATGCTCTACTGCTGAAAGAGCAGACAGCTCCAGGGGAGCAGAGTGGTCCCAGACCGCAGCCTGCTGAGTAAGAGAACACGCACCCCGGTTCGCGGCTAACTTACCGGGATGACAGGAGTCAAATGAGCCTGTGAGTGTGGCCGGAGCTCACCGGGGCGACTCCCTCAGTGTCTGACCACTGTTTTACCACCCTGCTGTTCGTTTGCTTGAAGTTAGGCTTGACAAGGAGCCTTGGCCAGCTAGAAAGTCAGCGTTGACATCTAAGGAGAAAAGACGCTGGCGGAAGTTAAGGTCGGAGTGAGAGTCCCTAGGAAGGCCACGAGGCACTGATTTTTCACTCTTGGCCATGAGGAAGATTGTGAAAAGAAAGAGAGTTGACAGAGGCTCTCTTCCTATTACCCGTGTGGTCAGTTAACCCCTGGGTGGCTGGCAAGTGTGATACTGAGTAGGCCCCACGAGGGGGGAGGGTGCTGATGGTCTGAAGCCTGAAAGGTAGAGTCAAGGTAGGGCGACATGAAGGCTCAGTGGAGCCACCTGCGGGGACATTCTGCCACCGGACCCTGCCTTCCCTAGCCAGCTGCCCTGTCATTTCTGTTGAGTATTTGACTTTATGCATAAATCCACACCGCATCCTTTTCTTTGGACTTCCTCAGAACCGGGCTCCGTAAAGGTTTGCTCATAGACCGAGCCGCTCCTCATCACAGATGGGCCCAGCCCTGCCTGCCTCTTGCGGCGTTAACGTGGGTCCGGTCGGACGGAGAAGGCTTCTGTGGAGGACGTGGCGCCAGGCGTCACGGACAGTTCCTCAGAATGGATGGAGATGTAGAGATTAGCAGCCCCAGCCCCGAGGGGGTGTTCTCGAAACAGCGCTGTTGCCGTGCAGGAGGAGGAGGAAGGACTCGTTAGGTCACCGGCCCCCGGAGCCTGCTGTACAGCCTCACTGTACGGCTTCTGTTGTTTATAACGTTCCGTAATGTGTGCTAACAAAGAGAAGTGTGTGTTAACAAAGAGCACTCTGTTACCATGAGTTATTTTAACCACCACCCTGCGCTGCTCAGCCTTTTTTTCCCCCCTTCTTCCTCACAGCTCTGTTTCTGGCTCCCTATCTCTGTCACCCACTTCCACCTCCTCCCCAGCTGCTCCTCCTCGGCTCCGCGTGTGAAGTCCTTTCCCGTGGCTCTTTCCTCTACCACCGAGAACCTGCTGGAGGCTTCTGTATCAGAGCACTAGCAGGTGGCTCCTACCTTTCCGCCCCCCACCCCCATTTCTATCAGGGGTTCTTCAAATTAGAGAAAAATATCTAGGAGAACTTGAAATTTTAGGTATGTCTAGAAAAGTTCCTTCCCTCCCTCCCTTTCTCTCTCTCTCTCTCTGGTGTGTGTGTGTGTGTGTGTGTGTGTGTGTGTGTGTGCTGGGTTTTGAAGACTGTAGTTGATTTTTCTTTCTTAAAAGACTGGATTGTTCTGTGGGTGTTTGTTCTTGTGTTGCTGAGGACTGAGTTTAAGTCCATGTACAAGGCAATTGCTTTACTACTGGGATATGTCCCCAGTCTGTCTCTCTAACTTTCTTGATGCTAATGATTAAAAGCACTCCAGTTTTATTAAACTCATTGTATTTTTTACGGGTACATAGTAACTTGACCCCAAACCCTGAATGGTGACTGGGTCCAGGATGATCCTCTGTGAGCCTCTGGGGAGCTGGCAGGTCGAATCTAGATGTGGTCGAATACAGGCAGTGACAGCCCCTAGAAAGGCTCTCTGTGTGTGCTACGGTTACTGTGTGAAGCAGCAAGTGAAATCAGAGGTTGTTGACAAACAAAATGGTGGTTGAGACCCTGTGACCTTCATGCTGACCTTGCGCTGATTCCCAGGTAGTGAGTCCTGTGGCTCTTCTCCCCCTTTAAGTATTTGCTTTTCTCAGCTCCTTTCCCCTTAGCCATTGCATATCTTCAGCGACATAAATCATACCAAGAAAAACCAATGCAGATTTCAAGGAAAGAAACCTTGATGTTTGTCTGGGTGGCCTTTAAAAGTTGTGTAGATGCTAGTATTTCTCAGTTTCCTCACATCAGTTGAACAACATGAACCCTAATTCTTATCTATTTAAAACATTCATTAATACTAAGTCAAACTCAGGGCTGGAAATAGGGTTTCTGAAATTATTTTAAGCCTATGTTTCCGGTAGCAGCTGAAGGCATATGACAGGATTGTAGATATTATGTTCAGTGAATTGAGTATCGCTTAGTGATGTCTGCTTTGAATGCAGCAAGGACTAGTTACGGCACATTTTGAGTTTTTGCCAGTGGTGCTCAACGGCATTTAGAATTATGAACATACTTGTGTTTAACACATACAACACTGGCACGCACACACATGTATGCACCATGCCTTGACTCAAGAGCACATGGTTCTCTGATGGTTCTATTCCTTTCCAAATGACTTATTTCCAATTAAATCACAGTTTACTCTCTGATTCCTATGTCTTAAAATCAGGGGCAGTAGTAGAAAAGGTGTATAGATGACTCAATTTATACACAGAATTAATTGAGACCTTGGTGTTTTACAGGAAAACAATTGGCCTTTGAAGAGGATGAGTTATAAATTATAGCCCACAACTCATCTGATACAGCACTGGTCCTAAAATTGAACTTTTTAAAAATCTGACCGTGGGCTTAGGAGCCAAATGAGGTGTTGCAAAACAAGCAGGAAATCCTACATATTCCATCTTAAGTCTGTTTCAAAAGCGAATACTAATATTGTTTTAATTGCTCTCAGATGTCTGACAGAATTATGCTTTGAAATAGCCAAGCGAAGAGTCAGGAGCCTGCAAAAAAACAGTCTTTTTGGAATGCTGGACAGGGATGGGTGATGCTAATCATATTTCAAGGTTCATCTTGACCCCGCTGCCACTCGGGACACTGATCAAAGTTCGTGAGTCCTCCTGATGCGGAGTTGTTCATTAGAGTTCGCAGCACATAATTACGGACTGTCAGAGATCTCCGTTTTGTAGTTGCTGAAGTGTTAGCTTAATAACCTCATAAGGTAGGCTGTTTTCCTTCTACCCTAAGACCTGAGCAAACCGGCTTATGTCTTCCCCACCCCACCTCAAAAAAAAAAAAAAAAAAAAAAAGATGTAACGTTTAGGATTTTGATTTCTTTAAATGGTTATTTCCAAGGGGGAAGAAGCCTGGCTTTGCATTTCATGCCTCTCCCTTTCTTCTCCTGTCTTTGGAACTGGGAATGTAACAGATTTTGTTTTTATGCCGGAATCTTGGTGGGAGCCTATAAGTTTTTCTCCCAGCACACAGGGTTATATACAGTGAGATGTTAGTAAATTGGTATGGATGAGCAGCACCATGTTGAAACTGCTGCCTGCATGATACTCCTACTCAGGGATGCAATTATTTCCCTTGGTTTTGACAAGATGTCAGCTGTGATGTGCATAGAGCACAAACATCTCCTCAGACACCAGCATGCATTAGAAAATTTTCCAGAGGAAAACTCAAGTATGTATCTGGAGCTCACATTCTGAGGCATCCCCCGTCTTTGGGCTCTTGTTGATGTTTAGATTATTAGCTGATTATGCACATGAAGTAGCACTGAAGGCGCATGAATCCTTCTGTTTATGGATCATAATTAACGGCAGTTTCTAGGAATATTGTGCCTTCATTCTCAAGCTGGGAGTTTAAGAGAAGAGCTATTCATTATCAGTCATTTTGTTGGTATCTGTGGTAGACACACGCATACATAAGAGCCCCAAGTGGGAAATCATAGTGGGGAATTTAGGAAAGCCCTGTGTTGCACAGCTCCTGCATGTAGCTTGCTGCTGTTGATTTACAGATCCATCAGGGAAGCAAGATTGATGATCTACTTGGGAAGTGTCTTTGTCACCACAGGTTTGTTTCTACCACAGGGCCAACCTTCTGCTTCTCCTGCAATGACTTAACATGATCACACTGCATTACTAGTTTGTTTCTAGGGTTTTCCACAAATAAGTCCTTTCTCTCCTATCGCTTTGCCCAGGACTCAGGCATCTAGCCAAAGATAGACGCAAAGTCATGTAGGAAATGTAGTCTGATTGACTACACATCTGGCTGGCCATGTCCACCCCCCCAACTCTTCTGATAGTTGTCTGTTCAACAGGGCAGCCAGGGTCGAATGGGCCAGGGAGAGAGGAAATAGATGCTTAATATTTATAAGAGAATTTAAGTGCATCGTCTCTGTACCAGTTCTATCTGCCTGTGGTGTCCTGGCTCTCACTGTTTGCTTCGTGATAAGCTGAGATCTTAGCGATTGCCTAATATGATGCCTGTTGTTTAACCCTTGAAGAGCTAAGCAAGCAGTTCATGGTCACTAAAATTGTGGAGCAGACTGTTACTTACTTCCATGTTGAAGGGCCAGCCAGCCAGAGTAGAAATACTGTCCCTCAGAAAACTGACTCCGTAGATGCCAGTGGCTAGCAGGAGCCATTTTGGATGGTATTTTCTTCAGGGGTGAATGGAAGGTGGAGCTTGTATTAATGGATCATAGAAAACAGCTGTGGAGCCTTTTTAGCTGTTGAAAAAGCTGATGTTTGTTCCTTCACCTATTCTCAGTCTTGGTATCTGTTACATATCTTTAATGTCTTTAGACTTTTTCCATTTGGCAACTTTGACAGACTTCAACCACTGGTCAGGCCCAAGAACAGGGTGCTAAAGGGTCAGTCATCAAGGTAAATCGTATTTTAACGGAACATTTGAAGTCATCAATAATGACCGAAAACCCATGAAAAACAAAGTATCCACATTTCAGGTAGACCATGCCAATCCCTAAGTCTATGAGCCAGTGAGTTCTATTTAGAATGACAACACTTGTTGGTTGTGTATTTTAATGCTGACCTTGACCACATTCAATACTATGCCCTGGTTTCCACCTGTGTCTCAGTGCCCAGAACAGTGTCTGACACAGAACTCTGATACTCATGGAAGACACCTGATTACAAAACTTGGGGACAAAGAAGGGGGATATCGTAACAGGTGAGGCATCCAACACAGGGATGCATGGATGATTTAAAATTGTACCAACAAGGTTCTACTCCTACCACAAAGCCACACTTTACAAGGGTCCAGTATAGACAGACTCTATAAGTCTTTCATAAGCAGGTAGAGTCCTGAAGACAGTTCTCTAATAGTATTGTCCAAATGGATAATCTGTAAATTTCCTAAATGCTTATGTGTGTCTTTTGTCTTTCGGGCGAGTGTTCAGTGTCTTCTCTTTGTATAATAGCTTTCTGTTTTCTTTCTTAAGAGTTTCCTGTCCTCATTTTCTTTTTGTTTTCATGTGCGTATCACCAGCCATGTTTCCTTGACTTCCTCTGGTGTGATGGGTACTTTGAGTATTTACAAAGTATTTTGAAGTGGTTTGTTTTATCTTTTTAAATTTTTCTTTCAAAAGGAAAAAAATGAAATTCTTCCTGATTTTGAATTTGTGTTAAAACTTCGTTTTATGTGTCTATATGTATGCGTCTTTTCGAATAATGACATATGTGTACAGGTGCCCATGGAGGCCCGAGGAGGGCATGTGATCCCGTGGAACTGGAATGAGAGGCAGTTATGAAGTGTCTGATGTGAGTGCTGGGAACAGAATTCAGGTCTTTTAGAAAGGTGGCAAGTGTGCAATTTCTGCAAACTGAAGCTAGTATTTTAATTTGTAGTCCTCTGGTTATACAGTGTGGGCCCTTCCAAGAGTGTGCTTGAGGATAAATATCTTTGCTGGTTTCGACCTTTATCAGGGTCCCAAAGGCAGAGGGACAGAATGGGAGGAGCTGGAAACTGCCGGAACTCCGCTGAGCTGAGGCGCTTCTCTAAACAGGCTGGCGAGAAAATCTCACCCATCCAGCCCTTCAGCCTGCCTTGCAGATGTTCCCTGATGTGTGGTCTCCTTTTTGCTTTCTTTGCTATTAGCAGATGCTGTAGGAGTTGGGAAGACTGCGTCTCTCCCACAGCATGTGCGAGTGACACGTCTTAGGCAGTCTTTTCTCCTAATTTGGCTTTGATCAGGGTTATTAAGCAAGTCAAATTCTGCCTTTCCTCTCTGAAGAGAGAATACTTCTACTAAACTTCCCGCTCACCACCTTTTGTTGGCAGCTGTTGAGATGGTACAAAGAGAAATGTATTTGCAATTTACATCATCTGCATAGATGGACTCTGTCTCAAATGCAGCATGGCCCTGGTTCAGAGGACCAGATTAGGGACAAGCTAGAAGCAAGTCACTGTAGAACAGGAGTGCAGGTGACCCTCATTCAGTGGGAAATGTCATCTTCATGAAGCTGTTTCATGTTGCAAAGTTCAGTTCTCACAGAAACTTGGCTACTTGAAGAAATAAAGTATTTTTCATATAAGGAAAGAGTTATAAAGAATGACCTTTTTCATTATGTGTATGTGTGTAGTATGTGTGTGCACCTGAGTGAAGATGTAGTCCACATGTATGCAGGTGCCCTCCATGCCAAAAGGGGAATTAGATCTTCCAGAGGTGGAGGTATGGATAGTTGGGAGCTGCCTGACATGGGCCTTGAGATCTGCAAGGAAAAGAGCAGCAAGTGCTCTCAAGTGCTGAACAGGCTTTCCAAATCCAGGGGGTTTGCTTTTTCTTTTACTTTTAACTTTTTTTTCTTTTAAAGAGCTTGGTAGTTTTTCTAGGAAAAAAAGGTGGGTGGGGCTCATGTCAAAGTACAGCTTCCTTCTGTTTTTCCATTCCCTCCCCTGAATTATAAAGAAGCTAAGCCCATTCTTAGTAGCTTTGTGAATCTAAGTATAGCCTGCAGTCAAAACTTCTTTGCCAAACTTTAAGCTACCATAGCCTTTTATAGCCAAAATAGAAGCCTTTGAAAGAAGAGGAATGGCAGGCCCAAAGGATGCTCCTGGTCCTCCTGATTTGCCTGAGTTGAATTAGTTTACACATAGATCGCTATGCCACAAGAAGTCTGGATGCACAGATTTGAGGGGACCTTGAATGTGCTTGATGTCCCTCAGGGTCCACAGAGTATGGGACAGGGAAAACAGAGCAAGAACAAGATGTTGTAGAAGGAGCTGGGATAGGACCAAGCAGGACCGCCTGTGACGCCTCATAGCCACATTTGAGCCAAAGCCTGCTGCTCTTCATCCTCACATGCTATGCTGGGCACGACGTTATATTTTCTAAGGCAATGCATAGCTTACGTGGCTCAACTTTGCTTCAGTCCACGGATTTCCTCTACAGTGTCTTAGGTCAGCGATAATTCTCTCAGTTGCCCCACCTCTACCCATAAGTGGCTGCCAGTGAGCGTCCATGAGAGACTGGTCCACACTAGTGATTTTAGCTAGGAAGCTGCTAAGGAGGCATTGGGAAGGAGTGGAGACTTCTCTCTTCCAGGAACTCCAGGAAACAGCCATGACCTCTTGAGATAGAAACAAAGGGGAGGAATTGTGGTGAGCTCATGAAGCTTGGGATCATGGCTGAAGAGTTTGGGTTTTGGAATGTCAGACACATGACAGAATGAAGTCCTCTGTTGCCACTGAGAAGAACCCTTATTGCGATGAAACTGGCATGAACAAAGCCCCGAGAGGGGTTAGAAGGTTTCTTCCGTTTCCCTCCAACATTCGCTTCCTCTCCTTCAGTCTAGTACTAGAGGCCTAGTACTTTTTTGAGGAGGTAGTCGACCCTGATAGCCTACTGGGAAGGGGAATTGTTTGACAGTTTTTGTCTCACACCCCACAGCACAGAAGGGTTCTGGTGAAGCCCAGATGGGCTAATATCCAGCGCAAGAACTAGCCTTTCCCCAAGGTGTTTTGTTTTGTTGTCAAATCTGTTTTAAACAAGAGGCAAGAGTCAGAGTACAGAATTCCTTCTCTTCCTGGGAGGGCAACTCCTCTTTCTTTCCCAAGCTTTCTTTGCTTCAGGCTGGGTATAGTCAGCCCCTTCAACCTGCCACAAGGACATATGTGAACTGCTTGGTTGTCATCTGTTGGACACCCGCCAGCCTGTCAGAATCTCTTCTAGATACGGTTCTCAGTTTGTCAGTTTCCCCTGGAAGCATTAAGGCTATGCATGCTTTCTGTCGTAGCAATTAGACTTTTAGGAATTTATCCTTATGAATTTTTCATGGTTTGCATAGACATTGAGCCACAAGATTATTAATTTCGGGAATTTCTGGAAAATTCTGAAAACGTGGGAATGTTCAAGTATAGGCTCTTGGGTTTGAATGTAGAGTAGTCAGCAGGCACTAAAGATGAAGGTGAAGAAGATGAGGAAAATCCCGTTCCATTTTTAGGTCAAGAAGACAGGTTATAAGATGGCATCTGCAGCACCTTTCAGCTTTATAGCGCATTTCCACATATTAAAAGAAAGACGATTATCCACCAAGTGTTTACTGTACGGTGACTATTTTCAAGTGGAGAAGTATGGGTTGATTTAATTTTTTTTGTACTTTTCTTGTAGTTTACGATGTTCTGAACTGTAAAAATCTTCTCTTCTAGCAAAGGAAAGAAATAATTTGGTTCCCAGAGCAGCTGCTCATGGAAGCATAGGTACGGTCGCAGACATGGAACGCTGTGTGCACTGTGGCTATAAGCACAGTTTCACCGTTACATGATCGAATTCACTTTCAGTATAAAACTGCAGTTCTAGGAGAATAACCTCAGCGGCAGAGTTTTATGTTCTTTTCGCAATTGCATCATTCCATACTAAATTTATAATCATTCAAAATCCATTATATTTTCCCCTATGGTAACCACAGTGATTCTCAGTACATCCTGATATTCAAGTTTTTGTCCAATCTTTTCCAATTTAAAATGAATTATTCAATCTAGTTGCTAGTTTATAACTTACAGTAGAAAAATAGCCATTTTAAGTATAAAATTCCACACAGTTTGACCAGTCCTGAAACTTCTACCGTCCTCAGCACAAACCATCCCCACCCCTCAGAAAGCACCCGTGTGTCCTTTGCAGTCAGACCTCAGCCATTTCTGGACCTTGAGAGACAGTCCTCTGCGATACAGTATTTTACATTAGGATTGCCCTTTTTAGAGTTTTATATAAATAAAATAATTCAACGTATAACTTTTGTTCCCAGCTAGTTTTGTTCCCAGCTTTTTTTTTTCCATAGAAGAACATGCTATAATAGCCCAATCCGTCTTACTGATGAATAGCCTTTAAGCACATGTGTTTCCAGTTATCATCTATCAGGAACAAAATTTCTTCAAATATAAATCCAATATTAAAACCCATACCTCAGTCTTAGGTAGATAGAAATCCCTATTGAATATCTTCTATCATACACACACACACACACACATACACACACACACACACACACACACACACACACATTATACTTAGATGAGTTTGGATGTGTATATACATCCAGGAGAGTCAGGATACTAACTATAACTGCCAAACTTTTTGTGTTTTTCTGATGTGTCTGACAAAGGAGATAGCCACTGAGGGCCCAGACTTAGTTGTCTCAGTACAGAAGAGTTGCAAAACAAATGCTCAGAAAAGAAAAAAGAGATTTTTTTTGGAAGATCTGTGGTCAAACCAGGCGCAATGTCATGACTTAAGTAGGGTGCGAAATCTCATAGCCTGAGCTCCTTGGGGAACCACACTGAAATGACCTAGCTCATGAATTGACTCTTGGTTTATGGTAGCTTGTTGCTATTGTTTTGTTGTTTTGAGACAGGGTTTCTCTGTGAATCTCTGGTTGTCCTGAAAGTACCTCTGTAGACCAGGCTGATCTCAAATGCAGAAATCCCCCTGCCTCTGTCTCCCACCACTGTGTCATTCTCCAGATCCATTTGTCATCCTGTTTGTGTTCTGTATTGTAAGCAGATGTGTGTGTGCTTGCATCCAGCATACACAGGAAGGTATACCAGATAACCACTTTACACACCTTATCAGATGACTGAAATAATCCTAGTATTTCTCAATAAGCATTTGTTACTCCCATACTAGAGATTAAGACATAGAGGCAAAGTGAAGTCAGTGTCCTTGGTAGAGCTGGTGTTTGATTGCAGCTTGTCGACTACAGAATTTACACTATGAATTCCCATAATATATGACCTACCCTGGCACTTGGCATGACTCGGCCAAGACCAGGGCTCGAGAAGAATGCTTTGATAGGAGCCAAGGCCACTGTGATGTGGTAATAGCATCTTTTGTTTTCCTACAGTATAGGTTTTGAGGATTGAAGTATGGTAGCCCATGAGTGCTTTAGAATGACCTGGATACTTGTTCAAAAGCCCATGCTTTAAGATTATCTGAATCTGAAACCAATCTGGAAAGACCTGATAGCTAGAACATATTACAGGTCCCCAGGGAATTTGGAATTGCAGTGGGGGTTTGTGAAGTATTTTCCAAAGCTTCGTGCATCCATCTCGGGTTAAGATGAATGTTCCTAGCCCAGCTGTAGCGATCATACTCTATCATGGCAGATGAATGTGCCTCTGTCTCCGCTGTGGGATGGGAATCAGTTGGTGGGTACTTAAGGAACAGGTGTGCAGCAATTGCAAATTACCAGGCTGGTTTCCAATTGGTGATTGGCAGCTATTTTTGCACCCCAAAGGGAGATGCATTCCTACTTAAGGGGCCAGTACTCTTAAAAAAATAATAAACACTAGCAAAAAAAGCACTATCAATGCACACATCATTCTCTATGGCTGAAACACATGGTTTTATGTAATAGCTGTTTTACTGCTAATTTGAACTTTCAGATCTCTTTAGGGCTCTGTATAACTATAAAACGATGAGCATGGCATTGTTAGGTGGCTCATGTATATCACAAGTTCTGTTTTTTAATTCATTCTATTTATATAGGAAAAAAAGAAATCAAAACCATCACCACCAAGGCACAGTGACAGAACAGAGGGGAAAAAAATAACCGTGCTCTGGAAAGCCAGCCCTCTGTCATGCATAGAAATCTCCGTGATAAGCAGGATGTCATAAAACAGGAGTTCATGCTTGGCTAGACTTAGCAGCAAATTGTAAAGAGGGAACAATGTCATGTTTTATTTACAAAGACTGCATTTCATACAGGAGAGCCAAATGCTGATAGCTCAATAGTGGCTCTTTAAGTTGCCTTGGGACGTTTGACAGGAAACCTTGCTCACACTCCCCAATTCGACTCATTATTCCTCCTCATCAGTGCCCTAAAGACAAGCTGACTCCTTTGTCCTTAGAGAATGGACCAGCCTGTCACACTGGAACAAGGGTGCTGGTCCTCAGGTGCCTGTCGGTTCCACTTCATAGCCTGGCCTTCTAAACACATGTTCAAGTCTTACAGCGACTGTAATGACCACGGTGTGACTCTCTTTAGAAGATTTGTGCATGAGCTCATGTGGAGAAAATGGTCAACTGTAGATAATATCAGGATGGTCTCTGAGAAGATATGTAACCTGGTGGAAGACTCCTACATCACCAGAGGAAAGAACCCTTAGACAAAGTGGGAACTCGAGGGGAGGAGATTGCACAGAGTAGGGCTGCATGCTTTGGCCTACCTTTCTTAGGGCCAGGCAGTGGGCGGATCTACCGGGAGACTGAATGCTAAGCTTTGCCCAGCGTTGCACAGGGTGTTTCTAAGGCTTCTAATAGAATAGTGTTGCTTCCCTTTACCTTTATTATGGATGAGTTCTTATGGCCTTTATGAGTGTTCCAGGTTGATGTTTTAAAAGATACTTTTGAGATGAGAGGTCACCTTTGTAATTTTGCCCCAAAGAGTAAAAATGGCAAATTAGGACTCATGGGTTGCAAAGAGAATGAGTGATGGAAAGCGTTTCTCTCTGATGTCCTTAGTCCTGGGAGCAGATATGTGTTGTAAGAGCTCCATAGAGCGGGGCTGGTGGCTTCTATCACTGTAGAGTGTTCCATTTCTTAACCTTTTAGATGTCAGTGTCTCAGTCCAGGATAGTATGGTGAATATTGTTGTGATTTTTAATCACAGCAGAACTAAAGAACAGTCCATTTCCCGGCATTATTTAATCTCCGTTATGTTGTACCTCATCACAGGGCAGGTGGTTGTTTTGGCGTTTGGAATGTTCCCTGGTGTTCCATTCATTGCATTATGCTCCTTGGTGTTCAAATAGGAACACTTATGGCAACTTCAGTAAATTCCTGTTTACTTTTGGAAAATGAGGGGCTTGAGCCTGCGTGTGTGCATGCATGTGTGCATATGTGTTTGTGTGAGGATACAGGTAGGAGAATCCATGAATTTGAAACTCTCAGTATTCTACTGTGACTGATTTCCCTCTACATGTGGACCTGGCCTGGTGGTTACCTAATAGATACCGTCCGTATCTGTTCCTCTTAGAAGCATAGCTGCAGGGCTTGAAGCCCATCTCCCAGATGATGCGTTGTCTCTCCATTGAAATTCAGCAAATGCTCTGTAACAATTACTCATTCCGTGTGGGAGCTCTTGGTGTATTAGCGTGCTTTGAAATGGAAAGTCCTTCCAGATCTCTTTGCATAATATTGGCCAAAGCATAATAAGCCATAAGTGAATTTTAAAGGAAGATAAAAGATCCCAGGTGTAAAGGCAAGAATAATGATCAAGGCTATGGTTTCCTCTGCGTGTCCATGCGCACGTTTCTGAATGCTAACACAGGGCACACAACACAGAATGGCTTAGCCTTACCGTGGTGTTGGCGAGCCCCTTTCTGTCTTTGACAGGCTCTTCTATAAACAATTGGAGACTTACTTGCAATGAGTGATGCAATTGATAGCTTATTTATTCAAATATTTAGGTGTTGTTTACTGTCTCTGGAGTATAACTGTGAATATCTGGGGAAAATTAAAACTCCACTAGTAGTCTTTCACCTCAGTAGCGTGTACAGTATGCTTCCTTTCCACACACTACATCCTTCCCATGTGCCTTGGGGTCTTTTAGTTCTAGTGTGTAGACAGACAGTAGTGTGCCTTGGGACATAGATGCCTGAGGGATTGTATTTAACAGAATCCTTTAGTGGGTATTTTTTATCTGCTCATTTGTCTTCTCTTGTACAAAGCTCCTGAACTATTAGCCACTAAAGTGTTAGGCCCACAAGAAGAGTCAGCACAGGACAGATCATTTAGGAATCTATAAAGAGGTTGGCCATTTGAAGAATCTGTAATTCTTTAAAAACAAAAGAAGACAACGAAGATGAAGAAGATCTTACTTTAACCATTAGATCTCATCATCTTCAGAGGCTGGTGAGATGACTGAGCAGGTAGAAACCTTTGCCACCCAAGACTGATGACCCAGTTTATAGTGTCAAAACCACACTAGCAGAGAATGAACTCTCAAAGGTTGTTTCCTCACCACAGGCTTTCTCTTGCTGTCTCACTGTCTCTCTCTCTCTGTGTCTGTCTCTCTCTGTGTCTGTCTCTGTGTCTCTGTCTCTCCTTTCACTTACACACATGGGTACACATACTCATGAATAATAACAACATTCAATATTTAGAAGGAAACAGTTATGTTGGGCTCTGTAGAGATCCAGACTTTTGGAGTTACTTGAGTCCTTGATTATAGAGATGCACTAAAATGGCTTTGGTGCCCTGTGTTTTGGTCTTCCTGGACACTGATGCTGGTGAAGATGAGGGCTGACGTGGGCAAGCTTCTGCTCTAGGCTCAAATTTCCAGAGTTTGATCTCAAGCATAACTCTGGTCCTTGGAGTTATTTTTTTTCCCTTTAAAATCTGCAGTGATATTTTAGCACGATTTCCAGATCTTTGGTAAAAGAATTTTGGCAAAATAGCAAAGACTTGTAAAAGAGCTTTTGGCAAAATGTTATGGCTTAATAGCCATATAAGCATGCAGTTATAGACAGGAGGAGGAAGAGGAGGAAGAGGGGACCACCACCCCTCCACACATACATTTTCCTTTTTAGGGTACATTTTGACTCAACCCAGTGGAGGCATGTAGCGAGAAACAAAACCAATCAACCCCTTTTGATGCTCTATGAAGAAAAAAATTAAATTAAAGGGCTAGCATTTGATTGATACCTTGACATTTTCAAGAAAGCGAGTGTCTGCGAAAGTGTCCTTAGGCTGTTCCTAACCCAGAAACAGGGTCTCTCGGCTCCGTCCACAGGGTCACATGCTCCCAGCCCAGCAGTGGTATTTCTGTGGGGATGCCTGCTTCCTCTTCAGGCTGGATCTGCTTGGAGCCTCTGATCCTTTGTTGTCTGAGGAGCTGATCCAAGAACTCTGGCACCAGGAGGCGACACTGGTTTCAGGCCTTGAGGCTGAACAGGACCCTAAGGAGCAACTGCAAGTCTCAAAATCTGGAAGACAAAGCAGCCAATTAATTCCTCCAACTGTGATGTTCAGAGCTAGCCAGTGTCTTAGAAATCTACCCTCTACTCTGCAAGCTCCTTACATATTCAACAGGCCGTTTCTTTCTTTCTTTTTTTTTTTTCAATTGAGCCATATCCAAACCCCCAAGGCTTCATAAAACTCCGGGTTTTATAGCATTTCTGCTAATCATGTACATTTATTGAGCTGACTCTATTGGCTGGCCATGAATGAGCCCGTTGCTTTTCTAGGCTCTGGTTCTTCCTATGTCAGACAAGGACCTTACATCATAGGTGACTCTCAGACTCTCATCCCCACTGTTTCGTATATGTTTGACATGAATTTATTTTTCACATCTGCACTGTGGGAAGAAGTGGAGTAGGCATGATATAGGTGTGTGACACCCATGGTAAAAATGGAAACAAAGTTTGTAGTGCCCAGAGAAACGTCTCTCTCCAGGTCACTGGAGTCTGAGTGTAGAGGTGTGGAGCCTGGAGTGAGTGAGGAGCGGAGGCTCCAGCGACTTCCCCCTGCTCGGTCTCCGAGCCTCAAGGTTTGCTCCAGTGTTCATGAGTTTGTGTCTGGTTTTACAGATTATACCCGGTCATTGTATACAACTTGAAAAAGGTAGAACAATACAAAGAAGATAAGTTTGTTAAGATCGCTGCTCAAACGTTTCTTTACTATGTTCATCCCCCGGACTTTGTCCACGTGCAGGGTTTCTTTGTCCATTTCCTCCTTTGTAACTTGATAGATATAAAATCTGATTTGGGGTGTGATTAATTTTTCAATTAAATAACTATACAGCTTGTTTTTCTCTAATTGTAAGTATCACAAGTGGAAGATTAGGGTTTCTATACAATATCAAATGAGAAATTCAGCATGTTTTCTACAACACCCTTGCAACAGAATATTAGGAATAGACTTTTATGACAATATAAAAGATATTATTTCCCTTATATTTTACAATTTTAATTTTAAAATTTTTGCTTATGGTTTTAAAGCCTTATTAATGACATTAAAGTTTAATTAGAACTCTGTTTCTGAATCTGTGCTTACAATTTGCCCTTTTACACTACCATTGTATTTGAATTCTTAATTCTGAATACTTTCTCTACTAGCTGGCATGATTTTTGAGTACTGTTTTCAGGAGTGGTGTGATGGTCAGTAGCTGTGGACACACTGGTGGGGTGTACTGAGAAGAACTAGCTGACTACTCCTCTTAAAATCCTTAGTGGCATAGCCACTGACATGTTACTCTTCCTCATGTAGTGACATCCCACGCTCATGCAAGAAACCCTAGTGAAGCACACAGAAGCACACAGAAAGACATGGAAGTAGGAGGGGAACTTGTGAGAAAAGGATAGAGACTAAGAGAGGGTAATGGGGCCCAGGGGACTTTAACCATAGAACATTATACATATATACATGCATAATATATACATACACAGACATACGCAATACATAATACACATACATAATACATACATATATAATACATACACACATACATACACAAAAACAAACACACACATAAACAATACATACATACATGTATACAGAATAGATACATAGATGCATACACATATATACATATACACATACACAATGCATACATAGATGCATACACATGTATACAAATATACATTGACAATACATACATACATACACACATACACACAAACACACACATACATAAACAGTACATACATACACACATACACACACAATACATACATAGACGCATACACATACATACATATATACATACACAATACATACACACATACACAATACATAAACACATAGATGCATACATATATGTACACACATACATTTACAATACATACACACATACACTCATATATACAATACATATATAGATACAGGCACAATACATACATTCATACCTAATACATACATACATACACACATATATACAATACACACATAATGCTTAGAATAACTTTACGGAAGCATATGCAGCACAGCTGTCTCTCATGGCTTATTTTTCCAGTGTTTTCTGTTACCTTTTACGGCAAGTGATGGCCCCTGATGGTCCCCTCCTTTTCTCCATGCTTATTCTGTGGAGTGCTCTGGGATTAACCAGCTCTTAGATCCCACGCTCTATTTGCATATTTATGCCTCTGCTTTTTTTTTCCTTGACAAGGTCTTTGTTCCATCTTCCTCGAATTCACTCTCTTTCCCTTGGCTTTATTGCAGTTTAAGTTTGGCTACTTGCTAACCTTTTATCGTCTTTAGAGGTTTCTCTTTAGGTTCTCCCGACATTGCTTTGCACAGAAAATGTCCACCTGAAGTGGAGGTGCCTGACTGCATCCCACCGAGCGATGGCAAAGCTCACTGGAGGAGAGATCTGAGCTGTCTGCCCACATGCCCATAGGCTGGGATTACTTCCCAGGGAGGGGCCTCCTGGGTTTCTGGAGAGACTCACTCTAGAAGAGCAAGGCCTCTGGGAATCTCCCTCATGCCACTGAGGCTAAGCAATGGAAGAAACCTTTCCATCCTCTCCAGATCTTTCTGAGGGCAGACTTGCTATTTCTACAGGTGCTACTGAAGTCACCTTTCTATGGACCAACCCTAGTATCTTAAGAGCAGGATGGATAAGGGTTAATTTGAAACTCACAGTTTCATGGATAAAGTCCATGCTGGGATGCGGCTGATGGCATAAACTTTACCTATAGACCAGTATCATTTGCCTTTTGTTAAACAGAAATGGCCATTTGTGGCGTGGATGATAAAGAAAAGAAAACCTCACACCACCGCCACCACTACCATCAACACCACCACCACCACCACCACCACCAAAAAAATCCAAAATAACTAAAAAAAGAGCTCATCTTAAAGGGAATGAGAGGTTGTTTATTCTAGAGCCATTTAGAGTGACTGTGGGTTAGAAACACAAATTTAGATTATCCCAATCTGACTTCCTTGCACCAATGTAGAAGCAGTTAAATGATGTTTTGTACCGAACAAAGTCGTACATTGAGGTACATATAAACTATATTGGTGGGTACCTGGTTAGGGGTGGTTACTGCAAGATTTTCTCTGGGTCTCAGATTCTATCTAGTAGCATTCTTGGTTTTGGGTTTGGTGGAAGTAAACAGTTTGCTGAGTTAATAGTTTTCAAAGGGTTTTTAATATGTTAGCAACAAGATGTTAGTTCTGATGTAATGGTGGGCGAGGAGTGGCTATTCAGGGAGCTGTAGGTAGTAAGGATACTTTCTGAACCCCTGGGCCGGTAGGCCTCAGAGTCTCCACAGAGGTGCTGGAATCAGCAATCAGTCTTTGCAGACACAGCTTCTTTCTAGGAAATGTAGTTTACAACAATGTGTGAAATTTCCCTTCCTCGAGGGGCAGGGGATTGGGAAGTATTTCTAAGATTTGTCCTAAAATGAAAATATGAGATTCTGAAAACAGGCTGAATTACAGGTATGCTTATACAAGTGTTCATTTTCAAGGAGTATTGTCGATTTCAATGTGCCATAAATGTTTTCTGACAACTTGTTTTAATCTTATTTTCCAAAGGCTAGAGTTTTAAGCCTTTGCTTCCTTTGCCCTTTCTAATTGAAATTAAAGCTCTCTGACACCAACTCCGCCTAGATATACTGCATGTAGAGTTTTTTTAAGGGTGCTATATATACATACAGTGCACACACACCCAGGCATCTTCAACAGACCTTTCCACAACATATTCTGTGCTTGTCAGTTGAGTTAATTAATATCACACTGGTTTGTAGTTTTAGAAACATTTGGATTTTTCTACTTTTTTTCTGTCCTGAAGGAACTAAAGATGGTTAGATCAGAGCTCTCTATTTAGTAAGTCTGTTTATTAATTGGTAGAACATGACATGTGTGCTATTTAATATATTAAGACAGAAGACTTGGGAATTTGTATAAAACAAACAAGTTTGATATTAAATTTTGAAAAACGACAGAGAATTTCTCACTTTGCCTGTTTTAATGTGGGTATAAAAAGACTCAAAAGAGGAAAAATAAAACCTGAATGACTTATACAGTGTGTGAAAATAAAATTAATATCATAGTATTTTTCAAAAAATACATAACTCTTCCGGCTTGTCCTTGGATCATCTTTTGTTTGAGATTTCTGCTATGCATATTTCTGCTTGAGCTTAGTTGTTGGCAAGGCAAGGACCTAGGCAGGGGGGAATACAGAGAAAGGGTGCAGAGGTCTGTACCCAGAAGGGCTACTTTGTGAAGTCTGTAACCTAGGGCAACAACAGTAAATACCCAGGAAAAAGTAGCCAAGCTCCCTGATTTTTGAGCAGGAATGGGGTGACCCTTTGTACTACCCAGAATGCAGTTTCTTCTTCCCTTTTCTGAAACATTGGGGGTGTTCAGGTTCAATGACCTGGCCTTTCTTTCTATTATGTCCTGGGTGATTCACAGTTGTATTCCAGTAGTATCTACAACTAGCTAGAGCAGCGATTCTTAACCTGTGGTGCACAACTCCTTCGGAATACTTCTGTCTCCAAAAGTATTTACGTTACAATTCATAACAGTAGCAAAGTTCAGAGTTATGAAGTGGCAATCAAAATAATTTTGTGGCTGGGGGTCACCATGACATGAGGATCTGTAGTAAAGGGGCGCAGCAGCATTAGGAAGATGGAGAAACACTGCCCTAGTGTCTCTGGGGACCCAGGATTCATCTGTGCCAGGATTGTGGGTCTCACACACCATAGCTCTCCATTTTGCAGTCTGAAGCCCATGTCTTAGATGAAAGGGGGCGTGGCATTGGCTGGTTTTGTACGCCTTTCTGAGCAGGGCAATCTGGAACGAAGTACCAGTCTTATGTGGTTGAATCTTCTCTGATGTGTACAAGCTTGAAGTTTTTGGTAGTCATACTCATCAATCACTTTTATTATTTGTGGACTTTTATCTTATTTAAGACCATTTTTCTCTATTTTAATACCGAAAGATATATTCTCTAGTGTTTTCTTATAATATCTTCATAATTTTCCCCTGACCTTTTTCTTTCCCTTGTAGAATTTATTTTCATGTATAATGGAGAGTATGAATCTAGGGGTTTTTTTTCCTTCATAAATGTCAGTTTTCTTAGCATCATTAAATAGCAACTGCCCTTTCCTTACTGAGTTAATATGCATAATATGTCATCATAAACTAGATTCTGAGTTTTGACCCACATTTTTCATTTCTATGTGGTGTTTGCAGTTTCATTGTCAGTGGTTGAGTCTCTGCATTTCAGTTTTGGAAAAACAAAACATGCCTCTTAGCCTATAGGTTTGACACTTAGCTCAGGACATACCCCTGTTTCCTAAAAGTCTCTATTTTATGATCTTCTCATTTATTCCACTGTTTGTTAGGGGACACTGAGCTCTCTCTCTCCTCTCTCCTCTCTCCTCTCTCTTCTCTCTCCTCTCTCCTCTCTCCTCATCTTTCTCCTCGCTCTTACTTTCTCTTGCTGTCTCCCTCTCTGTGGGTTAAGATTTCATTTTATTTTCCCTTTAATTAGTTTTATGGAAAAGTTTTTGGTTACGCTGACTTTGCATCTCTGCAACTTACTGGACTCATATCTTTATACTCAGCTGATTTGCTTGGTCGAAGGTTCTTAACCTTGGGACTTGGATGACTTGGATGGCCCTTTCACAGTGGTTACATATCAGGTATCCTGCATATCAGATATTTACATTATGATACATAGCTGTAGCAAAATGGCAGCCATGGTTTTATCATGTGGTTCATCACCACATGAAGAACTGAATTAGAGGGTCACAGCATTAAGAAAGTTGAAAACCACTGTGCTAGGTCATATATAGTGTTTTTATCTATTTTGTTTGATTGTTTATTTGCCTGATAGTAGTACCTTCAACCCATTGCTATGTTCTGATGCTATTTATCTGGCTTCTGATTGTAGTGAATATATGCTTTTTAATATACCATGCTTGGGATTTTTAGTCAAAATTATGAATTATAGTTGATACTTTTTTTTACAAGAGTTTTCTGCGTAGAGAAATAGAAAACTTTTTAAGTGTGTAATTTACATATAATAGTGGCATATATTTACAGGGCATAGTGTGTGTTTTGATGTAGGTATAAACTGTAGGGATTAAACTCGGATTTATGGCTTTTCCATTATATATTTTATATATTATATATTATATATTATATATTATATATTATATATAATATATAATATATTATATATTATATATTATATATTATATATTATATATTATATATTATATATAATATATAATATATTATGTATTATATATTATATATTATATATTATATATTATATATTATATATTATATATTATATATTATATATTATGTTTTTGCTCTATTTATTCACCTGTATGGTCAAGTTTGATCTGTAGTCTGGCTGTTATATATGAGATATATATGGACACATACATCCATGTTCACACACACGCATATATATGTTCAAGGTAGACATGCATATACTTGAGCTTTTTAAGCCTCTGTTTATACCCATACTTTTTCTTACTGGGATATATGAAAAGATTCAGATGTTTGATACTCATTCACTCCCTGGCTAGGGTATTCTTGGGTAGTAGAACTTGGCTTGAAAGCCATGATACCAGCAAGCTAAGCATAGTGTTCCTCCTTTAGTATAATTTGTTATATGCCTTTGATGTCTCGTCTATGCTGAGATATCCATATTACATGTTCTTTTTTTTTGGGGGGGGGGCTTTTTGGAGACAGCGTTTCTCTATATAGCCCTGGCTGTCCTGGAACTCACTATGTAGACCAGGCTGGCCTCGAACTCAGAAATCTGCCTGCCTCTGCCTCCCAGAGTGCTGGGATTACAGGCGTGCGCCACCACCGCCCAGCTCATATTACATGTTCTTTACAAGATAGAATGTCTCTAAGCAAGGAACGAAGTAGTAATAATGAATAAAGAGGAGGTGTCATGCTGTGCACCTTTTACTCCTGCGAGTAGTATGTAATAGACACATCATCTTTCTAGATGAGCCTGAAATGGTCTTAACTGACAAACCAGTCTTTCCTTCATGAAGAAATGGAACCCAGTTTGTTCTTCGTGTATTAATTTTCATTGGATTGGCTGCTTAGTGTGGGTATGGACTATGGTAGTCAGTCTCCATAGCGTGGGAATCATACTGTGTCGCGTGAAGGGAAGCCTGGACCCTTGAGGCCTGAGAAGTGAGGATCTTTGCCATGGCCTTGTTGTGACACCTGATGGAAAGAAGCTGTTCCACTCAGAAGGCATTGTTTTGGGACCAAGCAAGAAAAGCAACATGGAATGTGCAGTGACAGTGCTTATCCCTCTCAGCAGCACTGAGGAGAAATCCTTAAGAACATGTGCAGCGCGAGCCTGGGTAAAATCGGCATGTTGAGGTTTTTTTATTTTTTTTATTTTTTTAAGACACATTTCAGGCTGTCATGATGTTGGCCTTCGTGATGCCTTCGCTAATTCAAATATTTGTTTGGACAGTCGTGCATTTTTGAGACTTTAAAAAGAACTGACATTTCATTTTTTAAAAAAAGAAACCTTAAAGGAGAATCAATATCTCATTTTTCACACCAAACGTTGCTAGTGTATGCCCGGTGCGGTTCAGTCTTTGCAAATGTCCAATTAAACCGTTTTGTGACTGGTCACATGATATTCCTGAGCTTGAATAGAAATCCCTTCTTTTCATTTTTTCCTTATGTTGCGTGTGATTATGTTGCAATGTTAATTAGGCAGCATCCACAATAAAGCTGGGCGATATATGTATAAAAGGGAATCAGAAAAATGTAGAAAGAAGCATGTATAAGTCCAGGGAGATGGTTCAGTGGGAGCAGTGTGTGCTGTCCAAGCGTGAGTGCCTGAGGTGAGACCCTCAGTGCACATACAGAAACTGAGCAGGGCGACATGGCCCCGATACTGCAGAGCAAAGAGAGGCAAAGACCAGCAGGTCCTAAGAGCTCACTGCCTGGCCGTCCCGGCTGAAGCAACCCACTCCAGCGAGACCTTGTCTCAAAAATAAGGTAGAAGGTGATCAAGGGATACACTTGATAGCTTCACAGGTGCACGCATGGGTATATACATGGAGACAATACACACAAAACACACACGCACACACACACACACACACACACACACGACACTGGGAGAGAGGAGAAACCTTGTTTGAAATGTGTGAGGAATAGGCCAGAAAGAAAGACTCAGAAGGCAGAAGGCAGCTCTGAGTCTAGACGATCATAGGTGAGGGCAGCCAGCCTCAAGAGCAGCAGCTGTGATTAGGACTGAACCTTGGATCATGGCGGAAACTATGGAAAGAGACAAAGAGGAAGTGCTTTCTGAATATGGGCCACTAATGAGACAGGAGAGCGGAACGGTACAGGCATTTAGATCCCTTAGGAAGGGGCTGACATCCATTGTGATGAGAAACTGTTGGCTTAGGGGAGCAGAATCTAGGCTTGTTGGATCAAGCAGGCAGAGTGGGTGCAGGAACTGGAGACTAATCACAGGGAGTTAATCCTGGATGACCGAGTGTCCAAGAAAGTGTGGTGTGAGGCCTCCACTGTGTCAGTTGTTTGTGGGAAGCTGATACTTCCATCCTGGGAGGCTCGGTGTTCAGTTATAACATCTTTCATTGAGATACCTGCTTTATGCTGACAGATGGGGTCCAATGAGCTGGTCATGTTGCCCAGGGATCTTCTGGAAAACTGAAGGAGGTAGCTTCAAAGCTAAGGGGACTCTGATTCAGATGTAGAAAGTTGACATTCAAATGATAAAAGTAACACCACCACCACCACCACCACCACCACCACCACCACCACCACCACCACCACCAGCAATGCTTTTGAATCAATGGAAAGCTTATGCGGTAAAGAAGCTGAACTCCAGAAATGCATGAGCAGTAAATAAAAGAAGAGACACCCGGGCTGTCTTTGTTCTTGGTGGTGAAGTGGTGTTAGGGGAGGAATCGGACAGGATCAAGATGAGGAGCGTTATGTCTCAATGACCTGACTGGTAGCTGGTTTGACTGCTTTGATCAACTGAGGCAAGGACACACCGATGTCACACCGGTGTCATTTCTGTGGCTTTCACCAGGTGTGTGGTAAAAGGCAGAAGACTGGGGGTGATCAGGAAAAGCGAATCGAGCCTGTCAGGGAGTTACTCTTGGCTTTTATCCAGAGCAAGATAATGTCATACAGATCGTGGCGACAGAGCTGAACTGCAGGACATCTTCTCATGAGTACCTCATGAGTGTTCTAATGTCACTCCTTAATGTTCCAGGGCAGGGCACAGAGCTCTCCAGAGGGGCAGGGGGGCAGGAGCCGTAACAGGCAGTAAGAAGTTCTTAGTGATTCCTAGGCAAGAGTTCAGGATTCAGAAAGATTAGGCATCTCTCCATTTAGAAAAGTGACATCACAATTGTAAACAGAGAAAGCTCTGGACTGTCCCCAGTGCTTGGATCCTGTGATTGGGGAGATCGAGCATTCTGATGTCATCCTCAAAATTCTGAAGCTAGTTGTTTGTTTGTTTGTTTGTTTGTTTTTTTGCTTGTTCTCTTTTTAAATGGAACATGGTAAAGGCTGCCTCAAAATTACTTTGTAGACGAGGATGGTCTTGAATACCTGATCCCCTGCCTCTGTCTTGGAAGTGCTGGGATTACAGGCATGTACCATTCTACCCAGATGCTAAAGATAAATGGTCTATGACGGAAACTTCGGGAATGCCAGCTCAGTTATTGATCAGATAGCCCAGTGCCCACTCCTCCCTCAGCGCTCTATCAGGGGACAGGTGCTTCATGTGCGCAGATACTGTTAACTCAGTCTCTACCAAACCTTCATATATAAGGCACAAAGAGCAAGATGAAAAAAGCAGATACAGCTGTGAACCAAGAGAAGCGCTCAGTGGAACAAGGCACAGATGGCGTGGATTCAAAGTATTGCATAGGCTTTAGAGACGTTTGCTGAATATAATTCAGGATTTGATGAAAAAAATGGAGGGTAGGTAATGTGTAAAAACCCAAGGAATTCCAACAGAAGTGTGAACGGTTTTTGCTTGTTTGTTTGTTGTTTTTGTTTTAAAGAAGGGCCTGGGAAGTATGTCCTGGGACCCTTAGGGAGTCAAAGGCATCAATTGGCAAAGGAAGACACCATTGAGTAAGAAGGTGGTTTCTGAAGCCGGTGCTGCTTCCATTACTCTCCTGTAATCTCCTGGTTCTTACTGTGTGGTGTGCTCACAGCTGTTCACTGCAGAATAACAAAAACTAACTTAGATAAAACAGATCAGTCAGAAGAAAAGCGAGGCCTGTGGACACTTTCCGAGGAGGAAATATCAGAGGCCCATCTGATCCTGAGTCACTTTCTTTTCACTGGCTAGGAAGTTGAGGTGCTTGGTGACATTTGTGGTTTTGCACAATGTAGGTATGCCTCAAGTGATGCTCTCTTTGTCTTCAGTCCCTGCCTTTGTTTGGAGAGATCACTCATTCAAAAGGGCAGGTGCACCAGAAGAAATGTTGGAGCGCCAAGCCCAGAATAGAGATCCACACCTTTGGGTATTTTTAGAGTATTGTATTTTCTTTACCGTTAAGGTTTTATTTCTTTTTCCCTTTTACATGGAAGGAAAAATCAAGGTTCATAGCAAGGGCCATGTGAGTTTTTTGCATAAGCCCATCGCCAAGGTCTCTTCTCTCAAGTTTTCTCAGAGAAGACCAATTTTTTTTTCCTAGTATTAAAAGTACTGTCATGTCTTTGCCAAGAAGTGTCAAAGGTCCTTTTGGTATCATTGAAAAGTTGAGTAAACTATTTTTTTTCCCTAGGCTGCATTCTATTGTTCCCTAGGAAGTCGGTTTGACCTTTCTTACTTTTTTATTTATTTTTCAATTTTCTTTCATTTGAAGAGGAGTGAGCTGGTTCACACAAAATGTGACTTTACATCGTGCCTTTCAGTCAAGGACAAATAATGAGTCTGAAACAGGCCCCAAATGCCTGCTGAACTCCAGCCTTTTCCAGGAGGGGACCAGCGTGGCTTTTGTGTGAGTGATTATCCATTCTAAAATCACTCATTGTTACCTCTGCCTCCGTGCCTTCCTGTTCAGCTCTTTCAAGCGCTGTGGTATCTTTAGTGCCTGGATTGCTTAGAAACGGGCCCAACCAGAGAAAAATGAACTTTGAAATTAGTCAGGACCTGCTTCAGAATTAGAGGCCAGGGCCAAGAGCAACTGCAGAGCCACTTGTTCAGAATCCGTTATGCATTTTAATAAGGCAGTGGAGCATTAAATCAAGTATGGAGCCCTTCTCTGGGACATGTGGTCATAAGGCTTCTACCGTCCTGAAGCCAGCTCTGGAGTTAGGAGTACCTTGGCTCCTGGTTCGAGGCGGTGTTCTCACATTCTATCGTCAGGGGCGCAGCTGATGTGGCCGATGCATACGCAGGCCAGAAGGCAGAAGAGTTACGGCACTGCGCAGTTCTAGGGACCGCACAGCACATTCTTGGCCATTGCAGGCTTAGATGCTTACGGTGGCCTTTTGCCCTGTCAGCTGGCAGTGTATTCTCTTTGAGGACATTAGCTTTTGGTAAAGACACAAAATTGCTCTTGGGCAATACCATAGTCAGTTTACAGAGTCCCTTTCTAGCTCCTATTTCATTGTTTTTAGTTTCTGTCCTAAGTCCTTTTGTGACTATATTTCACAGGCCTTGTTCAGTGTGTGTGTGTGTTTTCGGGTATACCCATGTGTGCCTTACCTGTTTCCCCTTCCCTTCCGTTCCCATTTTTTGCCATTTTGTTTTCTCGTCTCTCCTCATCCTTCACATGCTTCCGAATGCTCCCCTTCTGTGGACGGTCCCCAGAGGAAGCTGACATTTGAGTCTCCTTGGGATTCCCTTTCATTTTTGTCTCCTTTTCCCCTGGAGTGTTTTATTTGGAACCTTCAATTACAGATGGCAAAGGGAAATTTTTAGTGGTTGAAAAAAACAACCTGTCAGCAGCTGGTGCCATCTTTAGTCACCCTTCAAACTAGTACCTTAAGAGGCAGTGCTGTTTCTGAAGCAGCACGCGTGAAACAATCTAGCCCATGACAATGAGGGAAGAATAGCATCCCTGGTGGGACAGATGGAGTCCCAAACCTTCCTGATTAGCCCCCACATTCACATTTTCTGAGCTAGAGAGGTCTTAGGCATGAGGGAACAGTTCCTCCTGACAGGACTCATGCTGTTGGAACGTTTTCCCATGAACCTGTTAGATGCCATTGTAGTTCTTTAGGGTGTACCCTGAAGAGCCTTGGGGAATGTCTTTAGAATCAGAGCCAGGCTGGGGCTGGATGGGGACAGTGGTAGGAGTGGATGTTGTTGGCATGCACAACTCAACAGGATACAGCATTGACCGCACACACCACCCTGTCAACCCCTCACCAGGCTTCCTGCCTCATTAACAAAGGAGGAATAAAGGGGTCATTGTCTTGATTGGCTATTCAGACTGCAAAACAAAACAACACAAAACAAAATGTTCTTCTTTCCTTGAGGCCACTCTGGATGTTCATTTTAGAGGAATTTCACCTGTTAAATGTTAACAGGAAGGAAAACAATTCATGCCGTGAAAGCTTGTCTATGTGAGGTTCCTTACACTCCCAAGGAAGCAGGGTGGCCATCGGTGACTGGGACACTGCTGTGGAGCATTGACAGTGCCAGCACAGAGCTCGCCTGTCTGAAGGCCTGTGGACACACCAGACAACACACACCTGTTTCAGCATTGAAGCTGAACCTTCTGCAGGAAGGTCCCATGAGATTTCTTATGAGGTTCACTAGCCTACATCCCCATAGTGTAATGTCACTGTTTCAACTTCCATATGTCTCACTCTGTCTTCATCACCTTTGAGAGCTCCTTGTCGGCCCCTGAATTTACCATATGGACGGTGTTCAATGAAAGACTTCGGTGGTAGAGCTGGGGATTTCTCTGAACAGCACTGGGAGGGAGGACATGCAGAGGCACCCTCGATTTAATTGTGTCCGAACTGTAGGCAGAATATGAAGCCAGACTTCCCTTAGTCACACTTAACATCTATAGCTGCGTTCACGGCTTAGAATAGCCCAGGAAAGAGAAAGCAAAGACTTTTGGCAAGTCTCTTGATGCCAAGGATTATGATTCCATACACTGAAAGCAAGGAGTTCCAGCTGCCCTTTCCATTTTCCATCCAAGCTGCACAGTAAGGGAAGGGTGAGAGGTACATCCCTGTACTGCCTTCTCTAGTTCCAGAATAGGAACAGGAGAATAGAGAAATTTTAAAGAATAATTATTGTTAGAAGTATCAAAGCCCTCGCAGTGGTTTGAATGAAAATGGCCCCCATCGGTTCCTAGGGAGAGGCACAATGAGGAGGCGTGGCCTTTTTACAGGAAGTGTGTCACTCGGGGTGGACCTTCAGGTTTCAAGTGCTCAAGCCAGGCCCAGTGTGTGTGTGTTTCTCTCTCTGTCTGTCTGTCTGTCTGTCCTCCTTCTCCCTCTCTTTGACTACCTGAAGATGTAGAACTCTCAGCTCCTCCAGCACCATATCTGCCTGCACACTGCCAAGCTTCCTGCCATGATGATAATGTACTAAACCTCTTAGTCCATTTGTTTGTCCAATTATTTAATTGGGGCTTAACCCCAATTAAATAATTTCCTTTATAAGAGTTACTGTGGTCTTCCTTTAAGTCAGCCTTACATATCAACAATTGGAAGATCCTTGAGAAGTCCCAGAAAGAATCATTTGTGGCTCCTGTGGGAAAATCTCTGTGGGAAAAGAATCATTTTTTTTAACAAGTATTTTGATTTTACAGAGTATAATTTTGTAAATATTGAAAGCCTATCATGGAACAATTAGCAAGATACAGGAAACTTTTTATTCCAGATATGTCAGCCACAAACACAAACCTTAAACAATAAAAAATATGAAAAAATCCTTTTTTTAAAATGTGTTAGTTTGTGTTTCTATAATGTCTCTGCTTTCCTCTCCCTTTATCTTCTTCCCTTTGCCCCCTTTTTTTCTTCTTTCTTTTGGCTGAGGGGAAAAAATCAGAGTTTGGTAAGAACAATTTGCAGACCAGAAGTGGCTCTGAGACCAGGCCTGAGAGAGAAGTCCATCTTTGCCTCCTCTCTCCACAGATACAGCAGGCTTCATCCTTAGGTGCACAGTGCACGAGCCCTGACTTTATTTCAGAGCACATACCTACCTGACACACCAAGAGATTTATTGTCAACACTTCAATTCAGGTAATTTTCTTATCACTTGGGGTATGTCATTTGTTCTGTGTCTTAGTCAGGGTTTGTATTCCTGCACAAAACACCATGACCAAAAAGCAAGTTGGGGAGGAAAGGGTTTATTCAGCTTACACTTCCACATTGCTGTTCATCACCAAAGGAAGTCAGGACTGGAACTCAAGCAGATCAGGAGGCAGGAGCTGATGCAGAGGCCATGGAAGGATGATACTGACTTGCTCAGCTTGTTTTTTTATAGAACCCATGATTACCACCTCATAGATGGTACCACCCATAAGAGGCCCGCCTCCCTTGATTACTAATTGAGAAAATGCCTTACAGTTGGATTTTATGAAGGCATTTCCTCACCCGAAGCTCCTTTCTCTGTGATAACTCCGGTTTGTGTCAAGTTGACAAAAAACCAACCCAGTACAGTACCTGAGGATTGATACCTGAAGTGATCCTCCCAGCCTCCAGATTAGGATCACAGGTGAACCTTCCAATTCTGGATTGTAGCTCATTCCAGATGTGGTCAAGTTGACTACCAGGAATAGCAACTAAACTCTGTGTCTTTGATAACTAAGTACCCAGGGCATCCTGTGAAGTCACAGAAATGTATGGGATGTAGTATTTGCAGCCTCTGAACTGCTGGACATCAGCAGTGATCTTGGAGGACAGGGTCTCTCCTCTTGTTGGGCTGATGTGCTAGCGCCTAGTGCTTCCTGGTTGGCTACCAGGGAACTGTGGGACTGAGCAAGCCGCTGGCATCCTCGCCATACCCAGCATCTTCTTCTTTAACGGCAGCAGACCTTCTGACGGGCGGCTTGAGTTCAACTGTGTTCTCTTTGTTTTGTTTTTTTTTCTCATGCAAATAGTAAGAGTCTGATTGTTTGTAGAGAGACTGGAGGGTAAAGTGTGCTCTTGAAGGATCTTCTGGAGGAACTTGACTTTTGCATTGACCTTAGAGAAAGTACTTGGAGGCTTTTATGTGATGAACAAAACAGAAGAAAATAGCATCAAAGCCTGCAGCAAACTTACCTAAAGACCTTCAGTAACCCTCCTTTATCTTTACCTCAGGAGCAAAAACAAACCAGTCTGTATGTGATGGTCTGTATGGCCAAGGAAAGACAGAGCTTGAAATGCACATTGAAATCTAAGCATAGTCAAGGAGATCATTAATTCATTCAGTGGACGTGGGGCCATGTTCTGTTTTTCTCTTGGGCCTTTAGAGTCGGTTACCATCCATATTTTTTTTTTATGAGAAAAGTAATTAGGAGTGAACTCTTCTGGCCCACTCTTTTGTGCCTTGTATGGTATAACAGGATGTTTCCAGTAAAGAAAGATTGGTGGGTGTTCGTGGAAGTAAACAGAGGACTTCTGTCCTAGGAGAGGAAAGGGAAGTAGACAAATAGACAAGTAAACAAGTAGGAATTAATTTTAAAATTTGTATTATCATCACATGCACGGATGTTTGTGTGCCACGGCACATGTGGCTTGGTTGTTCGCTAACTCTGTGCAGTGTGGTCTTCTTCTGTCTACCTTATGTAGTTTTGTGGTCTCAGACTTGCATAGCAAATGCTTTAACCATGAAGCCATCTCCTTGGTGCACAGAAGTAATTTTGGAAACTCTGACGTGTTGTATAAAGAGTAAGTCACAATGAGGGCAGAGGAGTGGTGTAGGTCAGCAGGAGGCAGCTCTTGGCGTGGGTAACCTAAGTTTCTGAGAAAAAATGTTCCTTGCACACATGATCCAGAGCAGCCATTGCTTGATCCTTCACTGCCTCTCATACTGTTTAATGCTAGGTAGTAATTTAACATGAATCCAGGTGTGTGTCATGCTAATCTCAGCCCTTGGGGCAAGGAGACATGAGGGTCCCTGGTTTAGAGTCAGCTTTAGCTACATAGTGAGCTCATGACCAACTTTGGCTACATAGGACCTTGTTACAACAAAATGAAAGAAAGCAAAGCAAACAACAATAACGGCACAAAAGTAGTTAGTTTTAAGATGTAGCTGCAGCTTTAGACCAACGTTGGCAGTTTCTCACTAAGTTAAATATAAAATGCAATCTAACCCACAATTCTTCCCTTGAGTTATATGCATAAAAATTAAAATCTAATATTCAAACAGAAAGTGGACCATGAATACATAAAGTGGCGCTGTGCACAAGACCCCCGCAAATGGAAATAGCCTAGACATCCATTGGTAGGTGACCGACTAAACGTAAGGGCATATCCACACGATGGTTGTTATTCAGTTGTGAAGTGGTGAGGTGTTCCAGTGCGTGCTGCAATGCAGATGAACCACCAAGTCCCTCTCAGAAGAGAAGTTAGGCACAAAAGGACACATAATTTGCCTTCAGTGATATTTCCAGGACACCCAGACCCACGTGGACAGAAAACACATCAGACGTTGGCAAGAGGCTGAGTGGGGAAAGGGACTAGACTATGGCTCTGGGGTTTCCTTTCAGGGCAGTAAAAACATGAGAGAAGCAGAGAATTGAGGTTATAAAGAATTATGAATACATTTCGGATTTTAATTAAAATGTATTTCTCTCATTAAGATGTCAAGTGTTATATTTATTTTACTACAAACAAAACGTTAAACCCAAGTATGCATTTGTGGGAGTTTGTCCACCCCCCCCACACACACACAACCAGGCTAATATAATTTGAACATTTGGTCTCTAGTTGGTGGAAATGTTTGGAAGGATTGGGAAATGCGGTCTTGTTGCAGGAGGTGTGTCACCAGTGGCAGATTCGAGGTTTCAAAAGCCTGTGACATTGGATCCCCGGTTAACTCTCTCTGCTTCATTGTGGAGCCTCAGGATGTAAGTTCTCAGCTACTGCCCCAGTGCCATGCCTGCCCGCCTGCTGTCATGCTCCCCGCCACGATGGTCATGGAATGTAACTATCAGACTTTAAACCCCCAATTCACTCTTCCTTCTAAAAGTTGCCTTGGTCAGGATGTCTTATAATAGCAATAAAAAATTAAGGAAGATAATGATTGACACTGTTCCATGCCGAGAAACATTAGTCCATAGTTTTTATGAGGTCTGATTTGGTCCTTTATTTTAGGGTCCATGGGGAAGTACTTCATTTGTCACTTACATAGATCCACATCTTCTGAAAGGGGGACTTGATTCAGTTAGTTATAAATAATTGGGATGCATTTTATACAAGAATCTCTTCCACCTACACCTGAGCTTTGTGGCAGATCTGGCCTCTTCTTTCGTGCAGTAATTCAACCTTCTAGAGACAAGCAGAATTCTCACTTGGGAGCTTATTGTCCCTGCCTGGGGTCTCGGTGGAAGAGCGAGGCAGCAGGGTGGGAGCAGGTGTGGGCGGGTGATGAGCTCTGTGAAGATCACCACCCAGGGACCTCAGCAGGAGTGAGGGTGTTTACAAGACGGAGGGGATGGTGGATGAAAGCAGCCCAGAGGCAGGAGAGGGACAGTGGCCAGAAATGGGATCCGGCTTTAGTCCAGACCTCGTCTACTACTAACTTTCTTCTTTCTTGTGGTCCTAGGATGTTATTCCCACCCCCTCTCACACACACTTTGTAAAATCTGTTCCCACAATAAATCCAAGTGAAGATGACTACTTTTGATCAAATATTACAGTCTTGCTGACTGCAGTCATGCGACATTTCTTAGATGACTTCAACGAGACACCCAACTGCTTTCCTTAGGATGGGAGAAACTGGTAATCAAAATTATTGGTGACATAGGAAAAGTTTTCAGACCTCGGGTAAGAATGATCACTCTAGTCTTTAAAAGAATAGCCCGGAAGCAGCATGCTCTTGTTGTCTGGGCATTATCTCTAAGGGCATGTAAGACCCTGTTAGCCCTGCCTCCACGTTGTTGCTTTCTCAACTGTCCACTAATTGGAAGGAGAAGCATGCTTAAGTATGTTGGGGGAGGGGTATGCTTTCATATATTTAGGTTGATGTATAAAGTACCCTACCAGATTTAGAATATACTGAGACTGACAATGTCCAGTGGTCCAGAATGTTCCACGACGTGTAAGTAGTAAGCCCTCTCCCCCTTTCCCTTCTTTCTCCTTTCCTTTCATCTTCAGCTCTCACACTCCACATCAGAAATGAACATTTCTATGGCTTTCTCACGGGATGTTTAAATTTCTTGCTAAGTACCCAGGTGAGAGAAGAGAAGCCGGTTCCTTCTGTTTGGATCCCATCACCAACTTTTATTTGGACCCAGTTTCTTTAGGGACAAGACTGTGGTTTCTCAGTCTGTAGATTCCAACCCTTTGCGGGTGGGTGGGTGGGTGGGGTGGGGTCAAATGTGATAATCACAGTATGATTCAGAACAGTAGCAAAATTACAGTTCTGAAGTAGCAACACAAGAATTCTTCATTTGGGGTCACTAGCACATGAGGAACTGTGTTGAAGGGCCGTAGCTTCTGGAAGGTGGAGAACTTCTGGAGAAGGAGAGTGAGAACCTTCAGTGCTACAGGAGATGGCCAATGGATGTGTTTAGGAAGTGCGTTGACACATGCACGTCTACAGTAGTTACTTGCCTACTCTCCTTCCCTTACCAGCAGTGAATAGTTCTTCCCCTGGAAGAAACAAATCTCTGTAGATTGCCAAACTTTGTGTTCCCTTGTAGTACACAGGCCCTGGCTGCAGGTTTTGCATGTCTTATGCAAGTATGAAAGCTAACAGGTTTTCACGTCTTGAAATCCAAGCTTTGAGAACAGTAGTACAGGTACCCAGACCGGTAACGGTGGAGCAGGTGATTTTCAGTGGCCTCTGGAATTTCAAGATAGAGCAAAGGGGATGCCAACTATTCAGACCCCACAAGACAAGTATGTAAAAAGTTCAGACCCCTAACAACACAGCTTGTCTTGTAGAGAGATAGATAATAAGAGGCGATCCTTAGAGGATTCCTATGCAGAAAGCACATTCATGTATGGACATAAGCATGCTGGAGGTGGGGCTAGATGTGTTAAAGAGAAAGACAGAAGGAAAGAATCACTGTGGAGAGGTTGATCCCTGCCATTGTATGTGGATCCCTGGGCTGTGGACTTTGGTGATGTCATAGCCTTTCAGAGCCCGATGAGCACAGGTCCTGGAGTCAGAGTGGACCCAGATTGATAGAGGAAGGTCCTAGGTGGCCCCTAGTATACTAGTCTTTTGTCCCTTAGTAGTCATATTGTAGGGAGAGAGTGGGGCTGGTACCTAGGTGGCCAAGACAGGGGTTATTTACTGTGTGAACATTTTGGCAAGTAGCCACACTTCAGGGAAATCTCTGTATCTTCGGCTTCTGAGTACTTCCTGTCAAAAAGGAATTGAGTTTAATGTTCTGGTAGTTGGTGGTGTTTTGAGTTAGAAATGTGTTTGTTTCTGAAATGATTTCCTTGTATGTGGGCTTTCCGAGACCTCCACAGTGCTCACGTGAACCCTTGCCTTGCTAGACTTCCATCCTGTGATCTGAGTGTGAGTGGATGTCCAGTGCATGTTTTAGCCTATTGACTGATTTAAAACTGAAAGGGGCATTGCGTCCTATTTTACCCCATCTCCGTGGCTGTTTCGAAGTAAAAGCTTGCAGTGATCCCACCACCATCCAGAGATGGTTGCTAGGAACTGTGCATTTCCCATCTTCAGCAAAGGGTAAGATGCCAGAAGGACCGGAAGGTGGGTAGCGAGATGTCTGTGCAGAGATTTTTAAGGGTCCACAGGCAAGCAAGGGCTGGGCTTCCCAGTGGGTGGTCAGGAAGACAGCAATTTAGAGGAACGGCATTATTGAAGAATCTGCAGTCTCTAAGGGGACTCAGACTGTGGTCTTAAAAGATGCTTAAGATACTTCTGCGTTTTCTCCTCGTCAGGTCATTGCCTCCAGAGCAATTTAGTGCAATTTAAAAATAAGCACACAGTTAACTGCCATAATGTGGAGAAGCAAGCTGTTTCTGACTGTGCATGCTAACTTTTTCTCTGTTTAGAAGATAACTTCTATACATACTGAGCCATGACATGACTGTGTAGTGGCCCCATATAATATCAGCATGTAAGGTGGGTTGTTCAAATGGATCAGCAGGGTGGTAAGTTTTCAGTGCAGGAGCCAGCTCACAGCTAGATACATAGCTTTACATATTCTACTAACTATGTTTTCTTCTCCTAGTCTTCACGAACATCATTGTAAACTAAAAAAAAAACTCTGTGTGCTCTCTATGGTTGATTTCAGTGTGAATTATGTTTAACTCTAGCTTTCCCATCTTGAGGTTTGCCGGAGGGTCACAGTGGGGTCTGGTTTCTGATATTCTTCCTCTTGTTCAGGGGTTAGGTGAGTTTTGCATGAACATTCAAAATTGCAGTGACTGGGCAGGGCAGTGCTTCAGTTCGGCTCTCACTGCCCATGGCTCCCTTTGGGGGACACTGAGGCCCATTCCTTCACTGTGGACTTGAGTTATGTCCACACATCACCAAGAGAGTCTTAAAGAAGTTGGACTGGAGAGCAAGATCCCTTTAGGTTTACCAGGAAGACACAGGCTGAGGTGGGGTAGGGAAGAATGTACCATGCAACTACTTGTGCATTAGCTGGATTGTAGAGAGGGCCATGTACTCTGTATCTGGATCCGCCTTTCTCTGGGGAATGCTAGAAAGATCAGAAGCCATATCCTGCCTCCTTCGGCAGAGCTTGGAAGTTTCTTTTGGACAAAGGAGATGTTGAAGAGAAGAGCACTTTTCCTCTCCCAAAGGGTTCATCTCACTGGCCTTGTCTATGTTGTCCACAGTGACTTCACACAACTAATGGTTACATAGAAAGGTCAGGAATGCTGGCCTGGCCTCATTGGGACACATGGGTTCAAGTGTGTCTTCAAGTTTTTTGAGAGTCACATCAAGTGGCATACCAGGTCCACTGCCTCTTTCTGTGGTATCGTCACTATTTAAATTTCTCTCCCTAGATCTGATTAGATCCCCGATAGCAGAGTCTGTGGATACTACACTTCTATGTTTCCAGGTGCCCAGTTTGTCACGGGCATAGTCCACAAATATCTATGAAATAAAACGATAAGCAAAGCAACCTGGAATTCTCTTTAATGATAGATGAAAGGTGTAGATTTAAAATTTGTTTTTAATTGGAAGCAAAAACAGGGCTTTGAGACAACTGAAATGACGAGACCAGTACTGGAATATAAAATAAGCATAATATAAAAAGCATAGACTCTTAAGATTTAAAAGGACCTCAAAGGAATATCCAACCCAACATCTTGTTTTAAAGCCTACACTCTCCTGTAATTTTCCCATTAGCTGTAGTTGGGACTTTGGACACCTGCCAAGACCTAGTCTCTTTTCACAGTGAGCTAAAATATCTTGTGTAGCTTTCATCTCTAATTTTGTCTCGTGGAAATACCTGGATGAAATACTGTTTTTTTTTCTTTTTGCATGTGATCACCTTCTATTTATTTCAAGAAGAATTTTCCCATCGCTCAGTCTGTTTGCCAGGTAAAAGGACACAGCCCCTTCACATGCTCCCTGTATGCTGTACTGACCTGCTAGACCCGAACTCTACATAGCGCAGCAAATGCATGGCCCTTCAATGCATCACTAGAAGTGAGGGAAATCCAGGTGTGACATAGAGTAGAAAGGGCTCATCATGCAGATGTCACTCTAGAACCACATGCACATTAAAAGCAACTTATCTCACTAGCCTATCCAGACCTGAGCTCACTTTCCTGATGATGGAAAAGATACTTTCCTCTGCTACCACTGAAGCCACTTATCTCTAGCCTTTTACTTAAGTTACTTATTTGGATCCAAGAATATGAATTATAACAAGATTTAGCTAACCCTCCTTCATAGTGGGTAAGAATACTGTAGGAGAACCAGGAAAGTGTGTTGTTGATGCCTGTATTTTGCTACAGTGCTATGATCTAAGAGAGACATGCGCTTAAGCTGATCTGGCCAATTCTGAGTGTAATTGACTGCTGCCTGGTGATTATATTTTCTATTCCTGGCAACACAGGAACAGCCTAATAAACCACTTATGATTTCCCCCAAGGTTCCCCAAGGTGACCTCTGTCCAGCTTTCAGAATCAGCTCATTCATGTGAACAGTTGAGTGACATTTACCAGTCCTCTGTCTTTTGGCACATCTCCGTTTTTCCATGACTTCCCCAAAGCTGCCGGACAGGGCTGGAGCATTAGGCTTTGCTGTAGTAGGGACTTACAATGTCTCTGCTTGTGATTCTGGGACTATATTTAATTTCACCTCAAGCCTATTGTCTGATTCTTTCCAGGCCTCGGCTGTTGGGGCCAGATCTTATTTTTCCCCTAAGTTCTTATATAGTATGTATAAAGGAAAAAAATTGTAGCACAAATTCTAAAACATTCATCTTTCTGCAGCTTTCCAGCTCTGTGAGCAGCCCCAAGCCCTGGCTGTGCATGTTCCAGAGCAGCCTTAAATGGCCGGCTTTATTTTAAGGGTGTAAATGGAAATAATGAACGCCTCCCCTTCCCCCAAAGTAATACCCACAAAACAAGCAAAACAACCCATCAAGAATACCACCTACTTTTAAACACAGAACTGAGTTAAGAATCATGAGTGCTCAGAGCTGCAGCCCCCTGAGGTAGTTTGGGGTCATGTGGCCATTGCTCTAAGTAGTGGCAATTCAAGGGCCACCCCTGCCCCAGGCAGGCCACTCTCTTCTTCTACTTGCAGTAGATTTTGCAGTAGAGTAGACTTTTTTCCTGCCTGGGCAGGTACTGATACTTTTGATCATGTTATCAAAAGCTAATCATAGACTAGGGAGACAGAAACAGGAAGATCCCTAGGGCCTTGCTAGCAACTGCTGGACTTAGGGGCTATACTTGGGTTTCCCAGAAGTACGAGTGTTGGTTCTGAGACCTGTGACGCCATATAGGCGACAATTAATGCAGCCCCGCAAGCATAGGCCTGTTACCAAGGCAACGGCCACCATGTACCCAGAATTCAACGGGCCTACATCTCCTGGCTTCTCAAATGAGACTGTTGTCCCTCTTGTGCGACTTGGTCCCATTATCCTAAATAACACCTGTGTCAGTTCGCAGTAGGTCAAATATGACTGAAAAACAGGGCTTGGGGTTATTTTTTTTTTTCAGGCTCTATTCACAAGTTTAAAAAGGCTCAGAATTTTAGAAGGCTCTCTAGTCCTCAAAAACAGACCTTCATCTGCACCACCTCACACTGAAGCGTTGTATGGTGCAGATTTTTTTACTTGAGGATGATGTTTAAAAGCCCCCCAGTCCAGCTCTTACTCCATGGCTGGTTGAGTCTGGGGGATAGCTCAGACTAGCCATATCTGCATGCTATCCGGGACACCAAGCCTCAAACCAAATACGCTCCTTACAACCCACTCCCACCCCGACTGAGAACTTGCAAAAGAAAGTACCCCAAGAGCCCCGAGTGTCTAACCTGTTCTCCCACTGCAGAACTAAAACCAGGTTTCTCTCTCAACATTCTACACTTCATACCTTTTAAAACATTAATTTTGACAGAACTACCTCTGGCCCCTTTCCAGAGATGTGAAGTTTTACTGAAAGTGATTGGAAAGAAAGGAGCAAATGGGTGTTTGAAAGGATTAAAATGCAGAGTTAAAGTGAGACCTTGAGTGGGGCTGTGGGAAGGGGTGGGGGCTGGAAAGCCTGAGAATTTAGAGTGAGGGATGATAACATTGTGGCTCTGCAGCTGGGGGCTGGAGGGAGTCATTTGGTATTCTCAATAGAAGAATGGCCATTTCTTTTAATATTCCCCAAATTGCCGCTCTTGGGGTTCCCAGTGCTTTTGCCCTGTATTTTTCTCCTTTCAAGCTAATGATTTGGCATTCTGGCACAGAGCTGCCTTCTGTATAAATACACGTACATTCAAGTCTTTGCTCCAACTCAATGTAATTCCTTTTAGAAAAATAATGTTTTAAAGGAGCACAGCATTAATTCAAGAAAGCCCTGGCTGCTCTTATTGTCACCGCAATCATACATTGTTTTCCACAGAATACTGCCATTTGTTTATATTTCCCCACAGTTTTTGTTTGGGGGAGTTTTGTTTTGTTCTACAGCAGCTGAAGTGATTTTGAGTGTTTGCAGCATGGTGTTAATTAACCAAATGTTGCAACCTGGGACTTGGGAACACCTGGGCTGACTCAAACTGCTTAGAATCACTGTGGAAATCTTCAGAACAGCGGAAGGGAAGAACTCGAGGTGAAACTGCGCAGGAAAGTTTTTTTTTTTTTCCTTTTAATTCCTACCGATTTTCTAAGAGTAAAAACAGACAAGAAATTGCCATCCTCCCTAGGTACAGTCTATTCTTAGGAACAGAAGGCTGTCCTCTGTATGCACAGGTTAACCCACAGGTGCCTCACACTCTTTGAATGAGTAGGTTTGATTAATATCTGTTTGGTTGACTTGCCCTTAATCCTCGTTTGTTTTGCATACTTGGACTTGATTATTATTAAAAACGCAGATACTCGCAAAGGTTGCTGGCCATAGGAACTGCTCTGTCCCCGTGAGATTTAGACTCCCCCAGCCTTTTACTTATCTGTTCTTTCCTCTGGGGTAAAAAGAACCATATTTGAGAAGGAAATGAAGCTCCTTTCTGTTACTAGGCAAGCAGAGGTCTGGCCGCCCCACAGGGAGCCGCGCAGAAGGGGCACACTCAGAGCACTGCAGTGGCCTGTGCAGCGGGCAGGCCTGTGCCTTCCCACCACATCCAAGACGTGGAGTGAGAGTGGTGGAATTTTGCAAAGTAGAATCACTTAAAGGAATGGCCCCTAGCTACGAACTCTTCTCCTAAATATAGCAGCACATTCTTAACTGCTTTGAGTGTCCCAGTGAGATGTTAGATTAAATACAGACTTTTTCAAGAAACCACTGAAAGTCTCTGAAATACTTATCCTTTTAGTTGATTGAAGAGTATATTTGGAATTCATAAAAATTTTTCTCATCATTATACGTGAAAATAATCACCCGGGAAGAGTTCAAATCCTGATGACCTGGAAAGACCTATTTCTACTCAATAAAAAAAATTCAGGGGTTCAGAGTTTAAAAGTGTGTACCTCTTGTGTAGAAGACCCAAGCTCAGCTGTCAGATCCACATCAGGTGGATCATATTTCTTCAGCGCTGGTAACCCCAGCCTCTTGGGAATCCAACACATACGGCTTCTGCAGACACTCAGAGTTGTATGCCTAGCTGCATAACCCCTCCACATACACATAAATAAAATTAATATAAAGAATTGGGCATCCAAAGAGCTTCCTGAGCTCAGAGATTGGTATGAGTCTCCATGCTTTGCATCTCTAGCAGGGTCTCAGTTGTTGCTGATGCTGTGAGACCAGGAAGCAGGCTTGAGAAGCCCTGTGATAAACTAGATAACTCTTGCCAGAGGACAGGGATGTCCTCTGTAGTTATTTCAGACACAAAGCCCCCCTACCCCTCGAGACACACACACACACACAAACACACACACACACACACACACACACACACACACACACACACAGGCAGATGTCATCCATTCTGAACCTGAAGCTCTTCATCTCTTTTCCATCTTCCCATAGTATCTTCTTTTCCCATGTTTTCTTAGTTCCATTAAGGACACTCTTGATTACCATCTGCCTTAAAAAACGCTCAGCAACTTTCAGAATTTTTGTCTATGGCTTTCTCCTTCCTCACAACTGTCTTCGCCAAATCTGACTTTCTTCCTTCATTACCATTAAAGATTTTAGGGAAAGATTTTTCTCATTGTGAGACCTTAGAAATTTGCAGGCTGTCCGAAGACCAAGACTGTGATGAGTGTCCATATTTAACATCACCATCCAGCAATAAACGATTGAGGGCCAATTACTTAAGTTCCAAGACTACTTAAGGGAGCTGTTCTGTAGGACGCCCAGAGGGTTCATTTTGACAAATGGTCTCAGGTTCTCTCTTGTTAGAATCAGTTGAGGAAGGTCTGTCTCTTTTCTGTTCACATTCAGACAGTCCAGTTTGAGTCTCTCTGTTGGCGAAGTTCTGGCCTCAGATTTGTTATGTTCCCTTTGGCTCACCGGAGCCTCCACTTCACACTGTGATGAACCCAAAGTGACACGTAGATCCCTTTGACCCCCTAACCCAAGCACCCTGGCTTTTCTGTGCCCATCTTGGCTCTACCCTGTAACTGAGACCGTTGTTGAAAAACACCCAGAATCTCTCAGAAATTTTCATTTCCTCTGCAGAGTCTATGATATTGGTCTCGTTGTATCACCTACCCGCCTCATCTTTGCAGAAGTGAGGAGATGGGCAAGCCTTGGTTTCTTTCAGGGTGGCTCTCCTATGCCTGTAGTACATAGTTGTGTATCCTGGGGGCTAAGGCCTGGGAAAGAAAGACTAGGGCTTATATACCCGAAGAGAAGGCCCATTGGCTCTTCCTGGTTGTCCTTCAGTGGCTGAATAGCAGCACTGGGTAGGTAGGGGACAAATGTGAGTTCTTTCTTCAGTAAGGTCCTTTGAAGTTGCATGCAAATTCAACTCAGAAGGACAGCTGGTGGTCTGCTAAATTCCAGATTAAATCAATGCCGTGTAACTCTCTCAGCTGTAGAAGGGTGTTCAGCTAACAGCCCCCCCCAAAAAAGAATAAAGACGTGTCTGATTTCCGAACCTTTTCATTGTTCTATTTCATATTTCTTCATGAGGTTTAACAAAGATGGATGATTGGCTGGTGTGGTAGGTTGGCCAGCCACACCCATTGTCTCACAGTGAGGGAGAACATGGGATGGCTTCCCACGCACTTCTTCAGCTGCCAGAATAAGGCTAGCATGGTGATCAGAGTCAAAAGCAATTGATCGGTCGTGGGGGAGTCTGGTATGTCACTGCCTTGATATGTCTCTGGGAAGGGACATCTGTATGCATAGTTTTTAATATGCTTAAAGGCTAAATCTGTACATTAAGAAATCAGGAATAAGCTGCAGAAATGTAAACTATGCAACATAATGATCCATCCCATATACAGTTACCCAACCCACACACTATTGTGGATGCCAACAAGTGCTTGCTGACAGGAGCCTGATATAGCTGTCTCCTGAGAAGCTCTGCCAGTGCATGACAAATACAGAGGTGGATGCTCACAGCCAACCATTGGACTGAGTGGCGGGTCACCAATGGAGGAGTTAGAGAAAGGACTGAAGGAGATGAAGGGGTTTGCAGCCCCATAGGAGAAACAATATGAACCAACCAATACCCAGAACTCCCAGGAACTAAACCATCAGTCAAAGAGTACATGTGGAGGGACCCATGGCTCCAGCTGTATATGTAGCAGAGGATGGCCTTGTGGGACATCAATGGGAGGAGAGGTCTTTGGTCCTGTGAAAGATTCAATGCCAGGATAGGGTAGTGGGTGTGGGTGGGTTGGTGAGCAGGGGGAGGGAGGATGGGATAGGGGGTGTTCGGTGGGGAAACCAGGAAAGTGGATAATATTTGAAATGTAAATGGAAAAAGAAAAGAAATGAACAAAAGGACACATGAGAATTAAGTGTACTACCTGTCTATGTTATAACCAAAGCTCCTTCATCCTGTGTGAGATATTAGCAGGTATTACAGAATGGATTTTCATGCTGGCCCCTAAAATTAAAACAAACAAACAAACAAACCAAACATTAAAAGGACATGCCCTAGAATTAGTTTTCCTTTGTAATCAGGCTAACACAACTTGTAGAGACCAGGGGAAACATGTTGGATTTCACACTTCATCTCCTAGAAGTCAGTTCTTAGAGCTGTTATCTAAAGAGCTACAAGTTGGGAGTGCTTTGGCTATAGTTTTAGAATGGCCTTTATCATCTGGATGACAGTTTTTCCAATTTAATTAACAATTTATTCAGTCGTAAAACTACAGTGACTCATGTAATTAAAGGCTTCCTTCTGTGTCAACAGAGGCTTTTTGGCGCTTGGTAACAAGTTGGACAACTTCTCTGCTGCTTTTCAAAAGAACTAGTCAATCAGTGGGTAATATTTTTAGAATTTCAAAACTGGAATATGGCTGGCCGCTAATCATCTGAGAAGAAAGAGCTTGATTAATTACATTGAATGTGCATGCAAAAGTGACAACATTTTCTTGGGCCTCATTGAAGCTTTTAGCAGGTGGCCTCCTCCAGTGAAGGTGAACGGGATGGGGGAAGGGCCAGCTCTGTCATCATTAATACTCCCCTTAAAACAGACAAAACCCCCAAACTTCTGAGCTCACAAAACTGACTGAGGTTATCTTGCAAATGTTTTGCCTAGTGAAGTGATTAAAAATAAAAGGTTTTTTTTTGTGTGTGTGTGTGTTTTATCTTTCTAGAATTTGAGTCTTTCTTTAATACTGACAGCTGCAAGGTGTATTCTTCAGGAAGACACTAAAGTGGAATTTCTCTGCTGCTATAATAATAATTAATATCTTCATATTAAACGCATGGTGTGTTTACATTCGAACATTTCATAAGCATAAACAACTGGTGTTTAATCTCCCTGGCACCCTTACCAGATTGAGGGTTTTTTGAGGCACATACCTTCTATCATGTTTGTGGTTGCAGTGTTAGAAATGACAGAATCTGAATCTAAGTCCTGGCCTGTGTGGTTTCGGAATCTGTGGCCTGTGCTGTGGTAACCTCTCTTCTTGATAAGGTCTTGTGGAAATGGAAGTCATGATGTTGTTTATGATAAATTTGAAATCCAAGTTCGTGCCATTTCATTTAGTTATCAAACACCCGGTGAGGAGGGTTAAACCACTCCCAGTGTAGAAGGTAGCAAGCAGGCTTGGCCACAGGATGGTGGTAGGAAGCCCAGTCTGAGTAAGAATACAGTGCTTGCTGCTTGCTGTCCCTCTTGTCCCGAATCCTGCTACTGGGTCTCATTTCACTGAAGGTTCCGAGCTGTACGGAGTGTAAAGAGTCTGGAGGGATCTGCCCACAAGGATGGGCCCTCAAGACGTGAGCTTTGTTCCTTCTTCTTTTCCGAGCTCTTCACAGTTTTTCTTCACTTCCTGCCCCAAAGAACAACTACCAAGAACTCTGGTGGTGATAGGATTGGGTGTATCAAAAAGATGCTCTGAAGATAACTCCACTAGCCACGCTAGAGTCTGCGCCTTAGCTTAAGGCTTTAGATCTGTCAAGTGGGGCTCCCTGTCTCTTCTCCGGCACACAGTTTGAGGGAGCAAACTGCTTCCTTGTTTGAGTCTCAGATCATCTTCAGCTATTGATAGAAATGGGAATCAATTTGGTCGATGTTCTCCACTTCTTGCTCAGTAGGAATCTTGCTTTCGATTCAAGTTGTCAATCATTTCTACTCTTTGTTTATACGTCTGTTTATTTATAGCCCATCTTGCTGTACAGAAGTTGAGGTAAATGAAAGGAAACATAAAATAAATAGTAAAAATACAAGAAAATAAAGTTTGGAGAAGAAATAAAGTAGAAGAGGGCAGGACCTGAGAGGAGAAAAGAGATTTGGTTTTTTAGTTTCTTAGCTAGGGAGCAAAACAAAAGCCAAGGAAGGAAATGCGAACTGTTGTCAGTTCTGGGTTTTTGTTGATGAGTAAGAAGAAATGAGCCTTCTGACACTAAAAGAAAATTCTCAGGTGGGTCTCCTTTCAGATGGTAATTCTTGTGAACAGCATATAGGTATTGTGATTGTAAAGATGACCTTGGGTCTTTCTACCCAACAGGGAATCGGGCAAATTAATACTTAGCACAATAAATGTAGCTCAAGGACAAGCTGATGCAGGAGAGTAGGGAAAATAGCACTCCTTCTGACGGAGACAACTGGGCAGGCAGCAAGAAGCCAGATCCAGCAGGAAGGTGCTATCTTAGTAGGCTTCTAGAAAGTGTAGACCCTGACTAGAGAATGGTGAGTGTGGGCTTGTACTTGGGGTGAGGCAGACATGCAGTATTTTGGGACACATGTAGGAGAATGCAAGACAAGGGGGAGTGTGAAACTCACTTTTGGGAAACTGTGGTGTCTGCAGAAGGACTGTTCTCTGGCCCGTGTCTAGGAAAGCATATTCTAATATTGGATAAAGGATACGGGACAGAGGTAAGAGGCTCGATGGAAGGGACTAATTAGGGCACTGTTGTGCTAGCAAGAAAAATGAAAACAGAGAGTTGACTAGAGCCAGCAGAATAGAAAAGAGAATAAAGCAGACTCTCTCCATGCTGGAATTAAAACTGCCTAGACACCTAGCCAGATTTGGGAGTAACTAAGGGACAAGCACGAAGTGACCCAGGGGACAAACAAGAGCTCTGGGATTCAGTAAAGTTGTTAATATGCAGGGATGGAACATGTGGGGCCCAGGAGCTTTGTTAAAGTATAACACACCGGTGACGAATGGTAATGTTAGCATGGCTTGTCTTCGCATAAGCACTGGATTCTAATGAAGATTGGGAAGAGTGTACCTGCACAGGTCATAAGAGGGACTGGAGGTGCAGGTGGTTGTGAGCTATACTCTGTGGCTGGAAACAGAACTTGGGTTTTCTGGAAGAATAGCAAGCACCCAAGTGGTGTGTCATCTCTTCGGCCTTTGGAGGCCATTTCTGCTCCTGGTGCTTTGAAGCAATGGAGCAACAACTCCTTTTTATAAATTTGTCTCATCGGCGGTCTGTGGATCTCTCGGAATCTATTCAGAACCCACCTTGCCTGGCATTCTTTACCCACAGCGGCAGGTGAAGGGAAGTACCACTCTGCTCGTACTAGATTTCATGAAAGGCGCCTTTCCACGACCGTGCTTGGCCGCTGTCACCATTCCATCAAGGAAGGCCATAGTCTGAGAGACCATGTGGCCTGTACGGTTCTGAAGACCAGATTCCATAGCCCATGGTGCAAGAGATTACATGGTTCACCCGCTCAGCTAAGGAGTAGCCGGACTGTGGCTTAAGCAAAACCAAATAGAAAGTTCCTGGCAGGCCGGTTTAGTGTCGTCAGCTTCCCGATCTGCTTCCTGATGACTTGGAAATGTGACAGTTTGCAACGGCAGCAGTAAATTGATAACTGGGAGAAGCACTGATGTGACTCTGGGAATCCCCAAGGACAGACACCAGGAAGGTAGAGACCCTGAAGGGTCAGTGAGTTATTACAACATCCCTAATTATCGTCTTCCACAGACTGGGGTTTTCATTGGGAAATTCTCTCTCTAATTACCGTGGCTCTTCTCTGGACAGCTCATAGGTCTGTGCTAATTCTGGAAACAGTGGAAAGATAGACCGATGATAACTCTTTTAATTGAAATTATATTAATTAGTTTGTGGAATCCTGTTCTTAATTATAGTGCCAATTTTTTTCTGCTTCTAAGCTATTTTCTGGTGGTATGGTGCCCTGACAGTATTAATAAAGTTTTTTTGGGGGAAGAGGGGGTTGATATATTCCATTTTTTTCAACTCTATGGCTCAATTTGAACCTAAATACGTAGTCAGGAGTCATCACTCCGGGCTCGTGGATGCCGTCCCTTTCAGCAGCTGGAGCACAGATGAACCCTCCTATCGTCATGGGCAGGTAGTCACATCTGCCGCAGTAGCATTTCTTCAGATAAGTAGTGTTTTATTGATTGTTTCATTTTGTTTTTCCACAATTATTCCTATTCATTTTTGACATTTTCATACCGCAAGAGGAATTCCTGACATGAAATCATTTTAAAGCCTACAGTTCAGTAGTATCTAGTCTACAGATTGGCAGTGTACGGTATTTATATATATATATATATATATATATATATATATATATATATATATATAAATGGCATATATATATATATGAAATCCAAGTTCGTGCCATTTCATTTAGTTATCAAACACCCAGTGAGGAGGGTTAAACCACTCCCAGTTTATATATATCTCAGCCATTTCCTTGGGGAAGTTTGAAAACATGTCTGTCACTTCTAAAGAAACCCACATAGACCTTGACTTCTTTTGACCCCTCAGTCCCAGACAACCACCACTCAGCTTTGTACATATAAATTTGCTTACTTGAGTATTTCATAAAAATATAATCAAAGATATACAATTTGGTGGAGTGGCTCTTCCCCTTAGCATAGTTCTTAAGGTTCACCCATGGTAGAGTATATATTGATATTTTAATTTCTTTTTATGGATGAATAATATCCCATTTCAAAATTCCCGGAGATGCGTAAATGAAAACGTTTATTTATTCAGAAGGTTCCAACAGACCACAGAAAGACTACAGCAGCCCAGTTTAGCAAATGTATTATCATATTTAGGTTACTTAAAATCATGTGTACCTCAGGAGAAGCGGGCCTGGAAAAGACCCACCTCCACTCATGATTTCCCTCTTAGGGAATGTAGCATGATGAGTGCTTGGGGGGAAAGGCCATGATGATTGGAGTCCCAGGGAAGGGCATGGTGTTTCTTCCTCTTCGAGGACTAGCAGTAGCCACACGTCCGTCACTGTAGACCTTACCATTCTGTCCCTTTCATCCCTTTGACTGTGAGCCAAGGTCTTTTCTAGGTGACCCAGTGCTTCAAGATGGGGAGGTCATGTGGAGTGCATGGGCGGAACACACGTTGATTACTCATTCTCTGGTTGTTTCCAGTGTTACCCGTTGTAAATAGTGCTTCTGTGGTCATGGATATGGAGCACAAATACTTAATGAGCCACATTTCTGGGAGTGGAATTGCTGGGTCATGCTGTTTTCAATTTATGAGGTAGTGCCAGGGATTTCCCATGGTGTCAGCTATATACTGTGTTCCTATTGTCTATTGGCAAAACATGTGATACAGTTTCTTCACACTCAGGGCAGTGTTTGTTGTTTTGTGTGTGTGTGTGTGCGTGTGCGTGTGCATGTGCAGTCAGAGGTTGCTGTGCAGTGTTTGGTTCCTTCCCTTTCCTTTGTATGTCTCAGAAGTTGTGGACATGCACCTTTACTCGCTGGGCGAGCATTGGGTGCGGTTTGCAATCAGAGGACAGTTAACTGTGCAGAACATCTGAGGCTAGATTTTTCACATGTCCCAAGGATTTCAAAGGCGGTTTAAAGATGGCGAAGGTGAGTATCAATAAGGTTACAGACTCCCTTTGGCAGGAAATTAGCCATTGGTATTTTAGTTCTAGGCAGTGGAAATTATTAAATCAGTTATGTTTTTACAAAATGTTCTTTGTCTTGCATGTTTCAGTGGTGTTCCTCTTGTAGTCCTGCACCACATGACATTCCACACAGAGAGAGGCCTGCCACCTTTGCCCTGTAGTGTTTGTGTAAGGGAACAGGAAGAGGAGAGTGGGTCTAGCCAAGGCTGCCTTCCTTCAGTAGTTTGCCGAAAGACAAGCCCAAAGAAGGTGGGAGACGCTTGGTGCACGTTCTCTAGAGCTTTCAGAGAACATGGAGTCTTTCCGGTAGCCACATGTGTGCAGTTGTAGAGGAAGAGCGAGTGATATTGTCGACATTCAAGGGGATGGGTGCTGTTCAGAAAGGAATACCCCATGAACGTTACCATGGCAAAGCTGGAAGAGGCTACAGTGTCACTCAGCGTGTTGTTAGAATTGTTATAAACAAGCAAGTTAAAGGTAAGATTCTTGCCAAGGGAATCGCTCTGTATATTGAGCGTATTAAGCATATTCAGAGCTGAGTCGCTTCCTGGAAATCGGTGAAGGAAAATGATCAGGAGAGAAGGAAGCCGAGGAAGAAGGCGCCTGGGTTCAACTGAAGTACAACGCACTCTTATCAGAGACGCCGGCTTCGTAAGAACTGACGGAGGGGAGCCTGAGCTGCTGGGGTCCATCTCCTATGAAGCCCTAGCTTAATAGATGCACAAAATGAAATAAAAGACCTGACTCAGGGGCAGGCTGAGAGAGGCAAGCAGCCTTGGCCGTGCCCGACACTGGTGCCTCTAGTACTGATGGTGTGTTGGCTTCCTTGACTGTCTCTTTGACTCAGCTCATCCCTATCATTATCCGTCACCTCCCCTCGTCTTGGGGACAGACACATGATTAAAATATGAACATCATATCCGATTCAAAAGCAGGTGTTGGTGTTGATGTTGCAGAGAGAGGGTGGCCAGGCCTGGCTGCTATTCCTCAGTAACTATCTGACTGAGAAAGGAAAGGAGAGCATCGTGCTTCCTTCTCAGTAACTTATATGGTCTCAGTTTTCGTGCTTGTTAGAAGAAGACCGTGGGGGGGGGGGAGGCGAGCTTTGATCTTGATAAGCGGAGAAGGCAAACAGGGAACTGATATTAGTTGAACATCCTTTAGGGAAGTTTGTATAAAGGCCTTCGGTCTTTACAGCAGTCCTCTGTAATGATGTGTTATCTCTAGCTTGTATATATAGAGAGACTGAGACTAAAAAAAAAATAAAATAAAATTCTACAATATTTAAGGTTCCTAGCGCCAGGTGTAATGGCGTCGGAACATGCCCCCTGCCCCCTCAGCGTCCTCTGTGGTCCTGGGTGCTTTGTTACTCAGCTGACAGGCAACGGCTATTTGTTAAATGTTGCGCGAGCTAATTAGAGGAGGCAGCGAGCCTTGCTGTTGCGCTGGCAGCTCTAGGTTGGGCTGCCTTTGCCTGGCACGTCTTTGTAGATGCGACCACTGAAGCAGAGGTGACAGGACCGTCATCCGCTGGGTTTCCCCTTCCCGGATGCTCTGAGCCAGTCTTCGCTTGGACAAGACCTGGGGATCGTAAGAGCTCCTGACAGATTGACGGCCCGTTAGGCTGACTGTGCCTCTCCTGCGAGGTTCCACAAGGCGGTTCTCATTTAGAGCGAAGCGTCTGAATGCCTCCCTGGCTGAAAACTGGCAGGAATAATGGTCTGCTTTGGAGGCTGGGTTGAGCAGGATTCTAGTGAGCTGTCAAATGTGATGGCTGAAGTGATTTCAGTACGAGCTTATCAGACTGCTGAGGAAGGAGCCCAGGCACACTGCACGCTATTTATGGCATTCACACCCCTGCCGCTTGGAACAAAATATAGCATGTCCCAGGCTCAGATTTAAATTAGAATATTCTGGTGTGTATGCTCAGATTAACTGAACAATGGATTCAAGGGACAAGAAGATTCTCAAAGCTAGATGTAAGAATGATGATGTCTAATTTCACAGTGCATTTTGAAAATGTACCGGTCCCCAAGGGAACCGGTTGTCCTTTGCCAAGGAGGCCTGTGAAGGGCATTCTAGTGTATCCAATTGTGAAGGGTTTTAGTAAAACTCCCTCCATGAAGGAACCTCTGTGGAATTATACCGTTGTTGAGTGATATTAATTTTCCTCTCTCTCTCCCTCCCTCCCTCCCTCCCTCCCTCCCTCCCTCCCCCCCTCTCTCTCTCTGTCTCTGTCTCTGTCTCTGTCTCTGTCTCTGTCTCTCTCTCTCTCTCTCTCTCTCTCTCTCTCTGTGTGTGTGTGTCTGTATGTATGTATGTATGCATGTGACTTAAACACTTGTTTGGAGAGATCTTTCAGAATTCTGGAATCATTTTTTGGAGATTTGGAAATAACTAAGGGTTATTCAATTAAGTAGACATGCCCTTCAGCTAGGTGAGTAAAATATATTCTGAAACTACTGTAGGTAGGGGTGGGACTATCAGTGTATGCCCAACCATATGAAGGATATGGGTTACTGAGCTTTTCTTTCCTGTGTGTGTGTGTGTGTGTGTGTGTGTGTGTGTGTGTGTGTGTGTTTCCGTCCTCTAATCCTGAGAGCTCAGAGAGCACAGAGTCAGATAGATCCATGCTTGAGTCTAGGCCTAGTTCCTCCCAGCTGTATAACATTTAAGCTCTCTCTTGAGTAGCAAGGCTTATCTTGAAGAGAGTAGGAGGATTCGTTGAGATGACTTTCATAGTACCTGGTCACCAGGTGACATTTCTGTCACTCACCTCCCTTCCCTCTGGTATCTTGCACAGGAGAAAAAAATTCCACATTGGTACAGGTGCTTTAACACATACTCTGAAAATAATCTCTCCGCTGGTTTCTCTTGAGATTGTATAACACTTTGGCCTTTATAGATAGTCTTGGCCCAGAGAGGTGGATGATTCAGTGGTTAAAACATTGTCTGTACAAATATAAGGACTGGAGCTCAGACTCCTTAGAACCCACACAAGTGTTGGGTGGGTGTGGCTACTTATAATTCTAGCCTCCTAGGCTGAGACTCAAACCTGGAGGCAAGCAAGTTTGCAGTGCCTGTTGTGAGACACTGTCTCCAAGACAAGGCAGGAGAGCCGTGGGAGATGATTCCTCAAATTAACTTTGGACCTCTACAGTCACATAGGTGCACCCGAACCCAGCCATGTATCCCCATGATACAAACAGTTCACACACACACACACACACACACACACACACACACAGAGAGAGAGAGAGAGAGAGAGAGAGAGAGAGAGAGAGAGAGAGAGAACATGGAGAGAGAAACAAAATATTTTATAGAATTAAAAATAAATGTTCAGGTAACTCTAGGCTTTGAAGTGTATTATTCACTACAAAACAACTCTATTTTACTTGAAACATCTTATGTAGTTAAATGTGGCTTTTTTATATTTTTCTCTCACTTATGTATACATATTTATATATGATATATCCATTTCTCCTTTTGGTACATCTAATTTTTTTTTTTTTTTGGCAAATGTAAGACACTAGAGAAATTTAAAGCATATAGTTGTTTTAATTCTTTTATTTCCTTTGAGGTCTATGTGAGCCACTTGGGATCTAGCTCACTTTGGTGTTGAGGGCCTTGGGTTCGATTTCCAGCACTATTAACAAAGAAACAACAACAACAAAAATACTGTAGACGCTTTTCTCATTGTAAAAAATTTTCACAGTAAAAAAATTTCACAAGTATTAAGGATTCATGATTATGTCTGTTTAGCTAATGTATGGACCCTGAGCACATTCTGATGTCTATAGACTGATTGTCTGCCCGTCCACGAACTCCTCTGTTCTCTGAGCAAATGCTTATCCTAGGTTGTTGCATCGTCTGCTTAAGTTCTGGGCACCAT